>JAPSES010000236.1:9752157-9769162 GCA_029822895.1 Maxillicosta whitleyi
TGTACTAGTCATTGTGTCCATGTCCTCGACGCTCATTGACCCCCTACCTCCCTCTCTGCTTGTATCTAACCTCATTTGCTGTTATTGGCCAAGTCAGCTGTGTTCCATCCTCCCTCACTACCTTCCCCACATCCCTCTCTTTCTCTCCGCTTTCTCCCACTATTGCCTTCTCCCTCCTTTTTTTCACTAATGGAGTGATTGCAGCGTTTTTCCCTCTGGGGAACAGGGGATTGAGGAGACCAGTCCGCCAGCACACACCCACGTGCCGCCTCTCACGCTGTTACACACACACACACACACACACACAAACATGTTCATCTCTGCTTCTGTATCCCTGTGCTTATGGACATTTAATTAGATGCCATGTACAATGCAATTATCTTGCCAGGAGTCCAGCTCATATGTTGCAGTGCTGATCAGCTTAAAAGGATAGGAGGATTTTCTTTGTCATAGAACCGCTATACTGTGTTTCTCTGCGTGTGGGTTTCTCTCGGTGTGTGTGTGTGTGTGTATGGTATTTGCTGGTTTTTAATTTGAGTGTGTTGTCTTGGCATCAGTTGCAAGTCACTTGTACATTCATATCAGGGTTTCCATTAGTGAGCAGTTCCAGTGTTTTTTGCCTGGTAAATTGTCAAAAAAAAAAAAAATCTTAAACTTAAAGCTTGCCAATCTAAATGTCCAGTAATTCTAAAAACAAACTGACCACTTTGGCCAAGAAGTGATGACGGAATAAGCAGCCACGCCTCTCATTGACGCCAAGCTTTGCATGACAAGATGGAGTAATGACGGTGCTCTGCTGTTGTGGGACTTAAGAATTTGCAACAGCTTGCAAAAAAAATTCTTCTTTCAGGGAGTTGCACCCTGACTGAATTACTCTTACTAAAATTTCCTGTGTCCATGTCAAGCGTGCCACCAGAAAGCGGCTTCTCTCTGCAGAGGCAAATTAAGAGGCTGCTAAGTCAAATAAAGGAGGAGACAGTGACACGGTTTATGCACCCTGATGCAAAGACGCTTGGTTCAGCAGCAGCACACTTTGCCGCACTGAAATAAAATGTAACCTGTTAAACTGTAGGCTACATTTAATGCCATCTTTTTTTTTTCACAACAGGCAACAGATGTCTAAAATTGTACAACTCAGCACTTAATGTTAACAATTTGCTTAGCTCTTACTGTTGCTTAATCATTACTACTCATTAAACAGACTGATTTGAGGTTGTACACATTACATTTCTTACAGAACCGTGACGAGCAGTAAGATTTTGTCAGGTAAAATAAATTCATTCCAGACACTGGACCGACAAGAAAAGAAAATCCTGGCGTAAAGTCTGATTCATATGTGTACAGTGAAAACATGTTGTGAAGGAGTGTGTTTAGCAATACTCAAAGCTTGAGCAAATACCCAATCCATGCATACACATAGCACGCTTGGGTGTGTGTCACTGGAGGTAACCAGTTAGTGAAATGCGCTGAAGCAAAAGGTGTGTCGGCAAAGGAAAATTAATTGCCTGTAAAACTCAGATGCTATTGATTGGTGTTTGGCCTCACATTCTGCAGACAACAATATGTACATGCAGGGTCACATCACAGCTCAATGCCTAGTCATTAAGGGCACATGTTAAATTGTTTTAAGTCACACGGAGTAGATTAAATCAGAGACTTTATTGTTTTCTTATATCATAGGCAACTGGACTTCCCTATTGTCATATGTACTAATTCAATATTTGCACCAACTTTGTTGTTAATAGAAGCCATGTTGGGTTGTAGGGCATGCTAAATGTTTACAGCTTCTAAATTCAAACCTTCTGTCAATGCATCCTTGGCTGCTTTTGTGACTGGTGGGAGGCCACAACATACAATATGTAAAAAGCTTTGAAATAAGTTGTGAAAAGCAATTTTTACTAGTCTTTTATTAGTGATTATGTTTAAAGTAAACACAAAAATGCAATCCGCAATGTGGATAAATATTTCATGTCCGCACAACTTACCCAGTTTTGCAGAAATAGTAGTCATTTGAAAGCATTGATTATTTATTGATTACCAATGCCACTCATTGTGTAATCACAACATATGTTCTGTCCATGTGTGTGGTGTCCATGTGTACTCAAGTGCATGTTTACATTGGGAGAAACACAAACGGCAGAGCTTTCCCAGTTGTCATGTAAACAACATGTGTACACCTTTACTATATACACATGCACACACACCAAATGTTACTTGTATCTCCCAGAAATGTGTCCTGATGGTCTGAGCTTGTGCTTATCATCCAGCCTTGGAAAATGCCACCTATTCAAAGCCTATAATTAAAAATGTTTGATAAAGATGCAAATATATGTGCATAAATACGCATGCTTAACATGAGCAGTTATTAGCTTTTCTAAGACCATGAGTACAGCCCTAATGGAATCCAAAGTGCTGAGAATTATCCTAACAATGAGATCTGCTAGCTAATTAGGTTTCGACTAGCTTGTCTGTGCATATTCAGATCCATGCGAAAACATCACTTAATGCATAATGTGGCATTGATGAGTGGAGTTCCCTGCCATCCCTCTGATCCATCCTCAGATTTCGTCTTTTATGTAAAGCAGCAGAGAGTGCCAGAGTGTCCTGTGATGCATGCAGCAGTAAGTCAATGAAAGCAATGGCGTCATACTGTAGTGAACAACCTGTGTGTTTCTGCCGAAAGTCTCCTCTTGGTGCTGAGCTATTGAGATGATGCTGGGGTGTTGACTAGACAGACATCACTTGTCTCTTCTTGTCACTGCCTAGGAGGCTGCATTCCCTCTTTTTATCTTCTATTTCTCCCTTCACAACCACCCCCCACCCCACCCCCATTGAACATTTTGAAATGCAATTATGGATCAGTGAGCACCGCCATCAGTCGCACTTCTTGTTAATATTTATCGAGTGGAGCAGCAGCCGCTGCCATCTCTTGAGAGAGGGGTGCTACAGTCATTAGGGGCAATTTTGTATGTGTGTGTATGGGCGGGGGTGTGTGTGTGCTCAGCTCTTCCTTTCATTCCACGGTCCACTCAGCTGCTGTAAGTGAGCTGGTACATTTCACAGGCATGAACATGTGGTGGTGCAACCTTTCACAATTGTGTGTGGAGCTGTCTTAAGTGTCTGCTTGTCTCTGTGCTCTCTGTGTGGAAGCAGCTTTGACAAGGGCATCTCAGCGTCTATAGACATGGCCGGCCGGCCGAGCCTGCTGCAAGCTGTTTGATTGAAGCATTCTGCCAGTAACGCTCCCCATTGAATAGCAGCCTTAAAGCAATAGAACCACAGTACAACAGCTACTAAACACTGAATGGCTACTCACTGTCACTTACCTACAAAAAGAAAACACACCAGAAATTGCTGCTGACATTATATTTCTTAGCTGTGGTTGGCAAGAACATGTTAAGAGATGAAGTGGAATAATTTTTCCGATCTGGACAAATTAATTCTGCTCACATTACCTGCCTTTATTTGACAAATAGCCCCCTCCCTTTCCTCCCCTCACTGTTGGCTGTGACTACAGCCTGTGAGCAAAGGATTTTTACTGCTGCTTAGGCAGTATCAGGTGACTCTCCCCATTATGACCGTTTTGATTAATGCTCCTCGATGAAGTATGCACCCCACCAATCCCACTCCCCCTCCCATTCCCTCTCTCCTCCTCTGTCTTTGCGCACTTGAAATTTCACTGAGGTAAAGCCATTAATGCTGTTCTTTGTAATAACATTAGGTCATTTAGCTGAGGTATTTGGGGTCACTAACTGCAGGAGTTGCTGTTTCTTTATAGCCGTGTTCTTACTGCTAGACTGACGAGTGCTACTCCTGCTATAATGCTGTTGTGTTTCTCAAATCAGATGCAGACAGACTCACATCTCTCAAACACATACAGAGCTCTGTGTCTTTTGGGGAGGCAGGTTAACACAACATGGGCACGACGATGAATAAATAAACCAATATAAAAGGAAGGCTGAGGTACACAAGACAGTTCAGACCTGAGAGAGGAAGAAACTGTATTCAGCTTTGCATCATGGGTATAAAACTAAAACCTGCCCAGCTCTCTCTTGAGCTCTTCTCCTCTCCCTCGTCCCCTCTTTTCATCTTTTTGGACAGATAACACTTTCTTGTCTCACCCTCACTGGCCTCCCTGTGCATTTGCTAAATGCTGCTATGGAAACTAGTTGTTCAGCCAATGGGATTATCTCTTTCTCCTGGATAGAAGGCGGGAGGAGGGGAAGGGAAGTGGAGACAGACTGAAATCAAAATGGGGTTTTGTGTGTGTTTTTATGAGTGGTGATTACCTTCCCAGATGGAGAGGGTGCAGCTTCTGGACAGAGGGGGCTGGGAGGGCTGAAAAGGCCAGGCCAGCGGCCATAGCATTTTCATAAGGCTCTTTAAAACCTCGATCAATAGCCACCCCTTTGACCCACCACTACTAAATTATTCAGCGAAGAAGCCTTTTCCTCATTCTTCCCCCTTAGAGTTTTATTAGTTGTGTTTACTTTCACCGGCCTGCTTGGATCACTGGCATGCAAATTGGCTGTGTATTACTACCGATGTCATTTGATTGCATATACTGTATATTCCGATGCTAATTTCACCTTCTGCTTCTGAGTCACGGAAATATTCAGCTCTGCCTCAGACACTTTTTTTTTTTTCTCTGGGACATCACAAGTGAAAATGTCTCCTCTGATGTCTTTACTAACATCTGAAGCAAATTCACCGTTCTCTGGCGTGGAGCACTACATCTTATCTTTAAAGCAGAGCAAACAGACAGCACTTTTTTTTTTTCCTTCTTTCTTTTCCTCAGGCTTTGATGAGAATGTAAGAAAACAAATGTAGCAAAGCCAAGAAATAAGGCAGGTAAAAAATCAACATTGTTAAACTTCCAGGAGTCTGTCTGGTTATTGTATATGAACATAATAACAAGCCCTGTTTAATTACCTGACCAGGTCTTCCTGTTAAAATGAAAACAGGCAACTTCTCCTTAGGGGGTTGCACGCTAAATTAGAGGTTGAGGGATCCTTTGAAGTCGCTCTTAGTGTGTCACAAAGAAAGTAGTTACTTTAGAATTACACATAGGTCTCCTCATACTCTTTTAGCTTTTGTTACTATCTCAGGAAATTGTATCTGAGCTACAAATTGCTCTTGGGAGTATTTTATTTAGCTGAGAATCTCTTGTCTCTGTCTGACCACCCAGAGCTGACTGTAGTAACCAGACACTAAACACATTTGCGTGGATTGGTCAAGCTTTAATTGGATTGGCCTCTGCTCTGAAAATGGACGGCTAATTTTACCCCACCTCCTCGTCCTCTCACACGTTACATCGCGCCCCCCCCCCCTTGTCCCTTCTTTTTCTCCCCTTCCACCCTCCACTTTTCCCCCCTCTTTTTCTCTCTCAGCTTAAGTGGGTATCTGGCGTGCTTCGCCGCTGGTTCTCAGCTCAGCACAGTGTAATTTCCAGCTTGTCCAATGTGTGACATGCCAATAAAAAAAGAATGACGGAGAACAGGAAAGGAGGAGGAGGGACTAGAGGGTAACGCTGTGGAAGCAGAGATTTACGGTGGTATCGGGTTCACACGCTTCCACTAGAGCTCTATTTTTTTTTTTTTTCTTCTCAGTCTCTCTTTCTCCATTAAAGAACACATGGTGCAAATTAACTCTTGCCAGTAGAGAGAGCAAAGGGAGGAAGGAAAGAGGAAAGAAGGGGCAAGGGCATCTGTCACACACATAAAGAGAGGGAGGGAAAGAAGCAGAGTTGAGAAGAGGAAATTTCAGGAATTGTTGTGAGGTTTGAGGAATGTCTACACTTTGTACGCTGGAAACCCACTGCTTCACACAACCCTTAAAACAACAGCAACATCATCATGAGCTGCCGTCTCCCACAGCTCAGCAGCACCGCAGTCCTGGATAACTGTGAATGTGCTACAGCTTTACTCACCGCCGGCTTTATCTACATTACATCTCCCAACGCTTGTTGATCTAATGCAACTGGCTCACATATGCTCACGCTCTGATCATGAAAGGGAAGTATCACTAGACTAGCAATGTCCCATTTCTGTTGGTGAACAAGAAAAAGCCTCTTCTTATCCTACAAAAAACAAAGGCCAAAGCGTTTTATCACTCATGTCATCAAGATTTAGACTGGAACTACTCCATAACCAACTAGTAGGAGATTAAAAAGACTCAGATAAAGATGTTTTTAATATCCTCTCAAATCAAAATAAGCCAGAATTTCAAGAGACTGACTGAGCAGAGACTGTAGGTTGTTTTTATTTTAGCCTAGTTTTAATTGTATTTTGAGAGAGTTATTATTTTGAAGTCTTTTCGGTATTGTCACCAAAACCTTGATTCATAGATGATGTAAAGAATAGGATGAAAGAGTGCATGACAACACATATGATTTACAAAACCATTTATTCACTCAGTGTCCATATTGTTGTGCAAAGCAATTTTAGTGTTGTACACCATGAACAATTAACATTCCTCGACCCACAGCAGAGCTCTGTAATTAAGGCAGAAAAACAAAAACGAAGCCGATGCGACTTGCAATTGTATTTCCTTTTGGCCCGTGTTTTGCGTTGTTCATTGTAGTTTGATTTAGACCAACACCCAGCATAAAGGACAAACATTCAGTAGATTTTTAGGTATTGACAAATTTAGACTGGCTTCTTGCATACAGACGGAGGACTGTGTGTTTTCCATTCGGTGCGTCACATTTCCGCCCACAGTGGCTGTGACTGGTGTTGCATATGCTTTGATGGGCAAGCCTAAATTGTGTTTGCCTGTCTGTCACCGCCAATGGATCACATGGACAGAGGGAACCACAGCTGCGAGGGCTTGGAGACGCTTCACCACACATGCACACACACTTCATTTATTCCGCGCATAGGTGTTTCTGCATTTTTGTGTCTTGCATCCACATGAATCTGATTTCCCCCCCCCCTTTTTGCCCGTGTTGTTGTGTAACCTTCAGTCTTCTGTTGTGCTTCCCCCAAAAAGATCCAGTCCAAACCACTAAATTCCCCACCATTCTACTGCTGTTCTGCAGCAAATATCTCAACCCCCTCCCCCTCCTCCCCTCCTCTCCTGTTCTCTCCCAGCCCCATTCTCTCCTGAACATCATCTCCACTGAGATTTCACGCTACTACCAGTTGATTTTTATTGTTGCCTCGATCTTAAACAGTACACTATGAAGCAGCATAAACACTCTCCACGATGGTAAAGACATTTCCTGGCATCAAAGGGCCGAGCTGTGCTATCCCCTCAGTAGCTGTATTCATTTCTGCTCCCGCCACGCTCAAACGCTCTTTGTTCTTCTCTTTATAGGAATGTACTTAACAGTTTGGCAGTGTTGTGTTTGTGAACAGAGCTGCCTTTGTTCCGTCAGGCAGTTAACACTTGTGTACAGAGGGGAGAGAGGAAATTCTGCGTTATTAAGCCTACTGTTAAAACATCCTAAGCACCATCTTAATGAAATGATTAAGAAAATACAGACCTCCCCTAAGTCCCTTTTTTTTTGTACAGTTGTCAAATCCCATTGTCTTTTATCCAATGGGTTCTCTACGACCCGAATACAGTTGTTAGGCGAGCTGCTGCCCTGCATGGCAATCTGTGTTGGGAGCTTCATCTGACGCACTGTTTAATTCATTCTCTTACTCAGAGCTAATTGAAATAATCGGAGCGTTTTAAATACAGTTTTTTTTTTTTCCCAAGCAGACACAGGCGGCTATGTGTTTATAGGAAGACGAACACGGTCAGCTATATAGACTTTCACTGCAGCATCTTGACAAGTTAACCTTGGGCTATTGAGCTTAACAGCCCATTTATAGATCGCCATAATGCCCTCTCCATTTGAGGGTGAATAACTCTTTATAGGCTCCAATCATTTGCACTTTTCATATCTTACGGCATTCTTCACCTTATTCCACGTAATTTCCCCTTTCTTCTTCCCCTTTACTGTCTGGTCCGTATGATGAATCTTGCGCTTCAAGGCATCATGGGACGGGGAGCGGGCGCCGATTTGGCCCATTACTGATCATGGTCCAGCATGCGTCCGAATTGGTTCACACAAACCAACACACAAAAAAATAAAAAGACAGCATAAGGGGTGGTGGACTGTCTCTCTTCCTAGCTTTGCTCTCCTCTCCAGGTGAAATGGAATGATTTAATGTGCGACCCTGTCAGAGTGGGTAATGGAGTTGGAGGATGAGCGCGAGAAGCTCTCTCCATCAGCAATTGGAGGGTGGTGGGGTTGGGGGAGAGGGGGTTGAGGAGGTGCACTGGAGGTGATTGAGACCCCGTCTGTCTGGGTGTGCACCTTGTGTAGACGCTGACCCCTCGTCCTGTCCTCCCTGCAGAGCTGAGATACGCACATATAAAACACAAAACACACACCTCATTTCTTGAGCGTGTGCACCGCTGTGGAACTTGTGCTTGCACTCGTCTGGCTGTCGACTCGTGACAGGACCTGTGGGGGACTCGCTGTTAACAGATGGCTGGCTGTCTCTTAAAGTAGTGCGCTGGCCTGAAACGCCATCTCCAAAGGTGTTTTACTGAATCATTAGAAGGCATTGAGATTGGCTGTTTTTTAGTGATAATGAGACATGCTGTGTGTTGGTGTATTTTATTGAATACTTTTTTTCTTACCTCAACTGCTGAATTAGACCAGGCCTTTATTTGAAGCAGATTTGATTTAGAAGCAGGCCTTTATTTCTGATCTCAGAAATAAACGGGTAGTGTCATGTTTTAGTATGAAGTCTCATTTTGATGTCTTGCCGTTTGTTCTGTTAAAGACACTGCAGTATCCTGTCAAAACAAAGTCAACTCTTTTAGCGACACTGACCAGGGATGCTTTATTCCTTTTGCCGGGAAACATAATTACCTGGCAAGGTTTCCACACAAGACTTGAAATGGTGAGTCCTGTCGCGCTCAGTATTACAAAATGCAGTTTGAAATATTATCGGAAATTCAAATGTCCAGAGTGCAGAGGCTGCATTTTTCTGATGAAGGTAAAGTGTGTCACAACATAGCGTTGTAAATCACCATAAAGCAGGGGCATTGTTGTGCTAGAACGATGCAGCCCCCCACAAATCATCTTCTCCAGATGTAAGGGAGCATTTGCTTGGTGCAAACCTGAGCACATATCATATTGTCACCTTTTTTAAGAAATTTTAGTGAAAGAGAAATGCTTATTTATTAGATATCAAACTAAAATTATGTAAGTATCCGTCAAAATAATTATAATGAGTTGTTGTAATCAAAAAGTGTTAAAAATACTAGCCTATATTGTTAAGTGTATTAAATTAAAACACTAAAAATGTGCATTATGCTTAGCTGATGTGCACATTATATAACAGGTACCAGGAGTTTATCCTATATCATGTCCCTCACCTGTATTTTGGGTCTGTTTTTTTTTATTTATTTATTTCTTTAGCGATCATTTTCCTACACCCACCTTTTAATTGAGTGCTTTTATTGCTGTACCTACCAAAACCCTGCTTCAGCAATTTTGGAGCACCTAATTGAACACTTAGTGGAGATTAATTCCAAACTTTTTGTTTATCAAATCACCCAAGTGAAATAAAATAATTGTGAGCTTGTCCGAGGTGTTGTATTGCAGTAGAATTGAACCACTAATTCAAGCAGAGAAAGATACTGAGGAAGAATATTGATTGCAGCTATCGATTACCCTCATGCCCTCCTCACTCTCCCCCCTCCCCCCCCTCCTCATCTCTGTCTTTGTTTGTATTGTCCTTACCTGTTAACATTTTGCATGTTACAGAAGCCCTTTCTCAGCAGCGAACACTTACATCCAATCCACCTCAGCAAAAAGCCTCAAGGCATAGATATCGGTTATCCTTAAAAGAGTATTAACAACTCCGCTCCAGCGTGGATGGCAGTTAAGAGACGTCCGTTCAAGTCGGGACGCAGCAGCAACTGGACATAATTAGGTGCAAACTGTTTGCCGCCACGCTAAAATGCCATTTAAATGCCAAATGGCAGTGAGGGTGTGTATAATATGTGGGATCTCTGGCCTGTTGCTGTAGACTCTGCTGGCTTGTTGCTGCTGCCAGAGAGAGGTTACACAGAGATAAGTGGTTGTTCTTGCGGCTTTGGCCCACACTGCCCTTGTAGCTCATCAGCTATGACTCCCCATCCAAAACCTCTCACACCCCGCCAGCTATTGTTAGCAGAGATACAATCTGATAAACAGCAGAGGGAAGGTATTTGACTAATTAATGTGCACGTGTGTAGAGATGAGCTGACAGACCCTACACTTGGCGCAATTTAGAAGAGCTTAGCTTTCGGTGTGGCCTCTGCCCAGGGACCACAGACGAAAATGACTTTTAAGTATTGCTCGTACACAGGGATGGGAAATGTGACAACCTTATATGGTGATGGATTATACAGATGTCCGCAATCATTCCTTTCAGTGGAAGTCATTCAGTGTCATTTCGTGTCGACCTACTCCTTTTTTTTTTTTTTCGTCTGGGAAAAGATGCGATACATTTTCAAAGGGGGTAGAGAACGTGTTAATGTGAACTGTAGATACAGAACAGAATATGACAAGCCAAGCTGCAAATATTTTTCCAAACCTGTCATTCCCCACTTTTGCGCTGAGATTTAAAAGAAGATTATAGGACAAATGTCAGCATTTGAAAAGTGGATGATGGGATGTAACTTTCACATAAAAGAGGAATACATGAATTGTTGTTTTTTTTCCCCATGACATTATTGTCAACTGTCAGTTACAAGTCTTTATTCACTTGTTTTTTTCTTTTTTACATAACAGTCTTCATTGTGGAATTGGAGAAATGGATCAGATGTTTCTAATTTATATATAGTATATGTACACTTAATGTGTTTTCTATTGGCCCTGCTAAATAAGCCTAAATAATAAGGTTTTTTTGTTAACATTCTTTGGTTATACATGTTTTTTGTCAGTTTCCTCAGTGCATTAGCAGCTCTGACAGGCTCTATTTGAGAGCTTTGAATAGTAGGCTAACTGCTACTTTTCCTTTTTTATACGGGGCAGTACACCACTACAGGTCCAAATAAGGAGTGGGTATCAGCTCTGTGAGGTTCTGCACAAACTCAGGGTGTCTGGAGCCCACCTGTCAAGTACTACCACAGCCATCTTTAGCACCAGTCTGACAAAAAAACCTACCAAAACACAGCCGCATTTGCTCCAGGTTGCTGATGTGCTATGCTAACATGCTATAAGAATCATATGTTTTCCGGTTATGTGTCATGCCAAGCTTGTAGTCACTGGTAGCCTTGAATGAAAAGCAGCAGCAGTGTTTCCACAGGGCTGGCGCAGCATCTTCTGAGGTTTATAGTCTTTAAAGTAAAGCAAGACTACACACCGCTACCAAAGACACTAATGTGTATGTGTGTGTGTTTGCATCAGTGTGTGTGAGCAGCGTGTGTAATCACTCCTTGCTGGCGGGCTCAGAGGGAGAGGAGGAATCAATGCAATGGGCTATGAAGAGAGGAGAGAAAGGAGAAGAGGGAGGGAGGGAGGAGGCTGATCAATATCATAGCAGCAGGGTGGGGTAATATCCACTTCATGCAGGGCCGCCACAAGCAGAGAGGATGGTGGGAGTTCTGCAGGGGTGGGGGGCAGAAGAACAGCAATCAGAGAGAAGAGGGAGGGGCAATGGTAAGAAGATGCAAATCTCTGTGGCGCCGGTAAACAAGAGGCTTTGTGTCAATCACTGGATGAAGTGGCACATTTAGCATTCACCTCTCTCCCTCAACCCTTCAAACGCTTCTGGGGATTGTTTGCTTGGCAGCTGCCCGCGCATTGGTCCACGGCGGTGATGGGGCGTGGCTTCACGGTGATAATGTATGGGCTGCCATGGCAATGATACCCGCTGTTTAAGAGAGTCATCAATAACCCCGCCCTGTTGTATCCCACCGACTGTTAGTCAATGTCTGCTGGATCATTCCATCACCCGCCTATCATATCGCCCCGCACACACAATCTGTTACGAGCATCCACTTTGGTACAAAGAGCCAGCTGTAAGAACACCAAATCACCAACCGACCAAGGACAGGTGGATGTCAGTCACAGCACAGCAAAAAAAAAAGATGAAAAAGAGAGAATCTGTCAACAAAATAGGCTGAAAACTGTCTTCCTGGGTGCATAAGTAGGCCAGTTGTTACGGACAATTCAGGCTTTGAATCAATTGTTTTTCTCTGTCCATGAACATAATTCAGAGGCAGGTTTCTTTCTAATATTTTTTTGCCATATTAATGTTGTAAATACTTCATGATTTGATTTTTGACTGACCTGTCAGTGCTTTGAAAGCACAGTGAACCTTGAGTTTTCTATGGTACTGCACATGGTTACTTAATCTGATATCCTTTTTTTTTTTATTTAGAAAGTGCTTTCAACAGTCTGTAATAAAAGCCGCTTCTCTTTTCAATTCCAGTCCCGCCTTACTATGTAAACATTACCAAAACAAAACATAAATCCCTCTGCAGTGCATTACAAGTCAAGCTGTGAATATTTACGATGTTTGTGCCGTGATGTATCTTTGAATTGAGAGGTTTCCACACCTCTCTGGCATATATGTGCAGTATCAACAAACAGCAATAACAAAAAAAAAGCAGCGCTTGCAAGACTGTCTGTGCATTATTTTGAAAAATAAAAAAATAATGTTAAATAAAATAAAGCACCACCGGTAGGCAATGACTGCATAGATATATTCAAAATGAATACATTACATCAAACAAACAGGGTGAGTTTTTGTCGCGGTCTCCAGAGGAAGCGGTGATCTAAATTTTGCGATTTAGGCATTTTTCACATCATTCAAAAACCAAAAAACTCAAATTAATGAAATGAATGTGATACATCTCCCAACCCTGCACTCAAAATATAATATATAAAGCTCAATCTTTATGCTCTGCTGTTCAGATTTGCGTGCACCCTACCAGATCTCATGCTGATGCTGATTGCATGGTATGGTGCGCCATGTCTCGTTTCTGCTTGATTTAACTTCAAAGCCGTGACTGGGCAGAGCTGAGCGGGCTTCACATGGCCGTTTAGAGCTGAGAGACAGGATGTGATGGCGGACAACTGAACTGTACACTGTAAACGGACACTTCCTCTGTGGTGGGTAGGAAGTCCCCGCCAAACCATATGGTCACACTGGGATGCACAGATCACTTTAATGCGTGTGTGCATTCCTTGGTTTTCCTCTCTGTGGGATTCTGAATGTGTTTGCACATTTATTCCTCTCCCGTTCCTGTGTATTCTATCTCGCCCCCGAACATGCTGTTACAGCTAATTACATTGACCCGGGCCTCTTATCTAACACGCTTTACAGCCATTTTTAAAGACACAGGCTGATGTGCGTATGCATGTGACACCTCTCGAGGATGATGGCCGGGCCAAGTGAGGGGTGAAAGTGAAGCGCTAGGTGACTTACAGAGAAGAAAGCGTCGTCTCAGACACCGCACTGACCTCTCTGTCTTTTCCTTCCTTCCCTCTTTTCTTTCTCTCACTGCGGGTAAACAGTCATCCCCCGCTCCTCCCTGACAGAGTGAGCTGAGGCGAGTAATTCCCCCGTCTACAGCAAAATCCTTTACCTCCCCTACCCAGCCCTGGACGCTGCCTCACAAAGCAAATGCAGTGTGTGTGTGGTTGTGCATGTTCAAAATATGCCGTTTGATTTACAGGCACACACACAGATAAATGGGAGGAGAAAGCTTTGATGTGCCTGGGTTGCAGAAAGTAGAGATGTTGGTGTGTTGTTCAACCTCTTTGTCTCGCGTTCTCCCTCTCGGTGGGCGCTGTGTTCGTGTGTGTGTGTGCATGTGCACGATAACCAGCATGTTTGATACACTATGCTCATCATGACTCCCGTGTTTTTCCCCTCATTCCGCATTAGTGCACTGTTGTTCGCTCACATCGTCGTCGGGGACATTACAAGGGGCTGCAGTTTTCACTCACAGCGCTTAAAAAACAATTTCAAAAGCGTTAATCATTAAAGCCGTTTTTAATCATTTTTTAGTCTAGTTTTGATTCAGTAGTTCACTACAGCAGGACCTTAATCACATGCAAAAAAGATAATACATCATATCACATCATTTCAGTTTTTAGTAGGTCCTTAAAGCTTACACACAGTCTCAAATTAATTACCAGCATCTAAATTTAAAGCCTGTGTAAAAGTGTCTCGAGGTTTATATTTTCACTTGGCACAAGTAGTTTTTTCCACAACATGGTCAAGGATACATACTGAAATGTGATTTTTTTTTGGTAATTTTTTACTTCCCTAAACTCAGTGATTTGTCTCTTCTTACCTCACTGCTTTCAGGTTTTTTAGACCTATTAGGAACATATGAGTGTTTTTGTAAATGGATTCTTGTAATACACACAATAGATCTTTCTTCCTTCCATACCATATATCTTTTGGAAACTTGAATGAACAAAAGATAAAACTGGCCTTCTTTTTTTTTTTATTATTAGAAAATAGCAAGTCTTCAGTTGTGACTGAACTGTGTAGGAGGAAAACATGAAATTCAATCAATAATACTATTGCACTTGTTTCCAGCACTTTATAAATGTCTCTTGATATCCATTTATTTTTAATAGGAGTCTTCAATATCTGAGATGCAAACAAAACCCATGACTAGTCCTAAAACGTGCATCATTTTAACCTTATTTTCAGATATATTTCCATGAATTCAACCTGTTTGAACTTGTGTTTTCTGGATACATAAGCTCCTGCTCTCCTATAAGCATGTTGCAATATGGCGGCTGTTATTGACGGTCTAGACTACGAGTCATGCAGTACAGCTCCTTCATGCACTGGGCCAGCCTTGTTATTGCAGCTGTGTTGTCTACAATACATCTCTTGTTGGAGCACAGCAGGAGGCTGCTCAAAGCTTCTGGCTTGCGTGTGTGTGTCTATGTGTGTGTGTGTGTGTGCGCGCATGTGTTACAATCACATTGAAACCATTGGAACGTTCCTCCCCAGCAGTCAAGACTGCAAGGGCTGTTGTGATTTTGTGAGCTGTAACTGTATTTGGTGAAAAGGCCTGTAACTTCTTCAAACCCTTTGTTAACACACATCTGATAGCCGACTGCGTTTGCATCCACACTGATATATTGTTACGCACATGGGTAGGCAATTTGCATGTGATTATTTGCATATTGTACAAAGCAAGTGCGCCTGACAGACCACCCACTGCTCGACTAGTGGGGCATCTGGCTGATACACAGCGTACATGATGTATTACTGATAGGGCCAGTGTCATCACTAGAGACTGACAGACAGGCAAGGTCACCTTCAGACCGAGATAGGAAGCACAGAGACAGAGAGATGGATATCTTCAGAGGCAGTGGCCAGATAAAACAATACAATCACAACTGGCTGAGCCCTTCATGACTGTCTGCGATGCTGTCCGTCCGGTTTCACACACGCGGCGTTAAGATCTGTTTTTGCATGCTTGTCCTCTTATTCTCCGCTTCCCACTCTATCGCTTATTTGGCTTCACTCTCCTGCTGCGCCTCTTCTCTCCCTCTCTGTCTTGTGTGAGTGTGCATTTGCATGTTTGTAACACACAACAAAGCTCACAGTCACACACTGTATGTGCACGGTGTATCAGCGTGAGTCGTCCATACAGGAAGCTCGCTCACTTTGTGTACCTACGCACATATACAAACTACTCACAGACGAGGCTCAACGGTTGTAGCGTTTCACTCACACTGAGGACTGAAAATAGATGTGTGCGAACTGTAAAATGTATTTAGGAACGTGGTTGGAAAATAAAAAAATCGTACGGAAGAAATTCAGCTCAAAATGGTGATAGCATCACAGCAATCACAATGATCCAGTCACCGCACAGATACAGTTTTGTCACTTGGGGAAAAAAATCCTGTGATTTAGTCATTGGCACAAAGGACCGCGCGGTAGTTTTCTTAAATTTTTTTTGCTCTTTGTCATTCGCAGCTTCTTCCTTGTAAACACATCAGAATAACGGATGGCAGACTGTCTTCTGCATTGAGAGAAAACAACAACTCAGCACAACTTAAAACATAAAAAAAAAAGTGTTCCTTTGTCATTTATTAGCACAACAGACTGGCACAAACACACATTACAAAATACTTTTCTGTGTTGGTAATAGGTAAGGAAGCCACACAGAAGAATAATTAAAGCGTAGGCTGTTTAAACCATTTTTGCAAGAATAAAATCCACATTTACTATTGTTATCTAATGTAAGAATTAGTCCAACTTAGATGTTAGCAACACAAATATTTCACTCTAAAAATGGTCTTCATGCTGCAAAATGATGCTTATAATCCTTTCAGATAATACTATTCCTTCAAAAACAGACTTTGTTTTCATTGTTTATCCCCAGGACAAAATTAAGTTCATATGATTTGTAGTGTTGGTACACTTAAATGGTTGTTGATACAGTTTGAAGGTTAGGGTTTTTGTTGTAGCAGCATTTTGCTCATAAATGTCTTTATCAAGGAGACACATTATCATTGCGATGCTTATCATGATTATAATTTCACCACTAAAGTTTTTAAAGCGCTTCCATCTTTTTAAATTTAAGGGCTTCTTAGGGATGACAAGCCAGCATCAAGCCCTCAGAGACACTGTTCTGTTGGCCTGGCAGCTGCTGTTACATAGTGAACATCTCCAAAATATCCTCTGTTCTTTTTTTACCAACCCTCCATCATCCCTCCCAAATCACATATTGCATCAGTCTTTGAAGTAACACATACACACCACCTTTTGTGACTCCCCACAGAGCTGTCGTACACACAGACTGTATGCATGAAACCTCCCCCGGCTTCTCACACACACACACACACACACACACACACACACACACACACACACACACACACACACACATCCTGCCCTTGGCCAAACATTATTATAGTATTTGCATTCCACATGTATTACTTAACCTACTTTTTAGCCTGAAAGTTAAATGTACATGTGTCTGTGTGTGTGTGTGTGTGTGTGTGTGTGTGTGTGTGTGTTTTTGA
>JAPSES010000236.1:9787245-9803816 GCA_029822895.1 Maxillicosta whitleyi
GAGAAAGGTGGTTTTCAGCACTGGCCCTTTAAATGCAAAACAGCCACTTCATGCCCCATCCCCTCCAGGTTGTTGACTGTGCTGCTCTGTCCCGTTCAGTCACTTGTGTTCTTTAATACAAGGAACAACTGAACATTTTAGGTAAATGGCTCGAAGATTGAACATATTTTTAGTTTTTACTACAACCTCTGCTGCTGATAAACAATTATGATGCAGTCTGAGAAATGTCTGTCCGAAGTCTAGAAACGAAACTAGCTGTAAAATGTCACACATTAAGCAGGAATTGAAACAGGTTGTAGAAATCGATTAAATTTTTTCCCCAAAATGAATATAAAGATAGTTTTGCAGCACCTCGAGGGTTCAAATTCAGACAGCCCTCTGCCCAGCCAATTCCACCAGCTCGTCCAGGAGAATCCTGAGACGTTCCCAGGCCAGCCAAGAGATATAATCCCCCCCAGCATGTCCTGGGTTGACCCTAAGGTCTCCTAGACGGACATGCCCGAAATACCTCCCCAGGGAGGCGTCTAGGAAGCATCTTAACTAGATGCCCTGAACCACCTCAACTGGCTCCTCTTGACATGGAGGAGCAGTGACTCTATTCCAAGTCCCTCCCAGGTGCCTGAACTCCTCACCCTATCTCTAAGGCTGAGCCCGGCCACCCTGTGAAGGAAACTAATTTTGGCCACTTGTACCCACAACCTCATTCTTTTATTCATTACCCAGAGCTCATGACCATAGGTGAGGGTTGGAATGTAGATCAACCGGGAGCTTCGCCTTCGAGCTTAGCTTCCTCCACCACAGCAGCCCACTTTAGTGTCCACATTACTGCAGACTCCGCTCCATCTTACTCTCACTCGTGAATAAGATCCCAAGATACTTGGAACTCCTCTCCCTAGGCAGGACTTCTTCTCCGATTGGTGTGAGAACTCTACCCTTTTCTGGTTTAGAACCATGGCCTCAGACTTGGAGGTGCTGATCTTCATCCCAGCTGCTTAATACTCTGCTGCAAACTGGTCCAGTGAGAGCTGGAGGTCGCTGCTCGATGAAGCTAAGAAGACCACATTGTTCACTAAAAGCAGAGATGAGATCCCCCCCCCCAGCTGCACCTATAAATTCTGTCCATAACAATTATGAACAGAACCGGTGGCAAAGGGGACCCCTGGCAGAGTCCAACCCTCACCAGGGACAGGTCCGACTTAGTACCGCCTATGCAGACCAGACTCGCACTTCTTCAATACAGGGACTGAATGGCCACTAACATGGGACCATCTACCGCAACTTTCTGGAGTACCCCCCATAGAATGCCCCTGAAGACACGGTCGTAAGCCTACTGAAGATTGACAAAAGGCATGGGGACTGGATGGGCAGACTCCCGTGCCCCTTCCAGCACCCTAGCAAGGGTATAGAGCTGGTCCACAGTTCCATGTCAAGGGTGAAAACCACATTGCTCCTCCTCTTATCTGAGGTTCAACTATTGACCATACCTTCTTCTCCAGTACCCTGTTGTAAACCTTCCTGGGGAGGCTGAGGAGTGTGATCACACCCTCTGGTCTCTCTTCTTAAAAACTGGGACCGCCACCCTGGTCTGCCACCCGATGTCCATGCAATGTTGTAGAGTCGTGTCAACCTGTTGCCAGGGATCAGACGGTCAGGCATCAGACCGCCAAGGCCCCTGTCTCGGTTTGCTGTCCAATCCACATTCCACATCAACATTCTCCACACACGGATCCATCCACTTCTCCCTGCAGGTGGTGTCCCCACAGGGGACAAACCCATGTATCCCGTTAGGACTGGGTTCGGCCGGGCCCCATGGGTGAAGGCCTGGCCACTAGGCACTCACACCCGAGCCCAAACCCAGGCCTGGCTCCAGGGCATAGCCCAAGTAACCCTCCAGGCCGGGTACATAGACTCTTATTATTCTCCTTCATGGGGGGTCTTTGAACCATTCTTTGTCTGGCCCTTTGCCTAAGACCAATCTGCCATGCGAGACCCTACAAAATGCTCCTGACAGCATAGCTCTTGGGGTCATTAGGGATCTAAAACTCCTCCACCACAATAAAGTCAAGGTTTTTTTTAATTATTAGAGTCCAAATAAATAAATAAATGAACCAAAGACTAGGGTTGAGCCAAAGTATTTAGCAAAGTATGACCCCTTAAATTGTCATGTCCAGTGAACAGCTGAGTTTTGATTGCCTCACAAAGTGTTGATAACATGCTGCTATTCTTCACCTTAATAGTATTCATCTTTTTTCCGTCTGACATGAACTGTGTAATTCTTTCTGCTTTCTGGCTCCGTTTACATGCTGTTGTTTGATGTCTAATGATGCTGTCTGCTCATTACTACTGTCTGTTATCGCTGCACAAACATTGGTCCTAATGTAGTGTAATTACAGGGAATAAACCAAGAACCCCCCTGCGGTTTTAAAAATGTCAGGTCCGTTGTTATATTGTTAGTGAAAGAAAATATGCAGATGTTCACATTTTTCACTCTTTTTTTTTGTTTGTTTACAGTAAATGTATACAATAATTGGAATACAACTACGTGATAGCTTTTATTTGTTTTTTAAACCACTTGTTGGATTTGGATGAGTATATAATAGATTAAAAAAAAAGAACTAATAAACCTAAAAAAAACATCAGGGGAAAACTATGTAATAGCATCTCTAACATTATGCAACGTCTGTTGATCATCTTGCAAATTAACTTTTACACATCCTCATAACATTTTAATAGTGGTTAAACTGAGGAAAAGTCATCAAAAGCCATCAAAAACAATGGTTATGCAATCAAGTAGTAACTCCTGTGTGTGTCATGTGACTAAAACAAGCAGAAAAGAAAACTTGGAATGTCCAAAAGCATTGTTTTTGTCAGTACAATGACATGGTTAAAAACAAAAATCACTCATGTTCACACAGGAAACTATTAAAAAACACATTAAAATGTTTCCACATCCAATCATATGCTGTTATTTCTCTATCCGTGAGTGTTTTACTCCTTTATGTTGCATTTTACTCAAACACACCTGGCTATTTTAATACAGTCAGGTGTCGTACGTCGACGCAATTCACAACTCCTCCTGATATCTTATGTTTTGTGAAGCATTTGTCTGTTTTAATACTATGGTGCATTAATCTGATTTCTGCGGTGCGTTTTCCAGTCGAAGATGTGTGTTTTACTCAGTTATGTTGCATTTTAATTGACAGATTATTTTTGTTTTTAATGTGTTTTATTACCATGAAATGGACAGTTATTTTTGTTTTTAATATGGGTATTATTACTGCTACGAAAAGGACAGTTTATTTTGATGTGAAATACTGTTGCAAAATGGGCCGAGTCTATCCTTTATGAATAGCATTTTTGTGTTTTGTGCTTCGTCAGTATTTAGTGTATGTGTAGGATTTTGAGTTAGTTATGGGATCTGATATAGGAAATTAGGGTAGGTAAAAGGATGGGGTAAGGGGGGGCGGAGATTATAAATTCAACTTCATCCTGCTCCATTTCAAATGTTTTCCTTTCTGTTTATGTAAATATGTTTGTGGTTTGGTTTTAATGTCATCTTCTCAAACACACCCTAGTCTTTTAGTGCATCCAGGTGTTATACTTAAAATGGTTCATCCGTTTCTCTCTCTCTATATATATGTATGTTTTTTTGCATTTTGGCAATTCGGTCCAATGGTGCATTTACATGATTTATGTTGTGCATGTATGTGGCACCAAGAACTACTTTGACATTTGCGGTTTTGGACGGTGAGTTGCCAGATTCTGGTGCTGTCTGGGTCTCACGTGTTGCAGTGACATGCGTCCCTGTTGTGGGCTCAGAGGGTAGCCGGTTGGGAGCCCCCTCCATCAGGGCCCCCCGTTCATTGCGAGTCTTCTGCTCCCTCCTCCCTCCCTCCCTCCTCCACTCGTTTGGTATTCTGAGCGGGTGTCTGCAGCCTTGCAATTTCAGTCTTGTTTATTATGGCGCAGACATACGAGGAGAGATGAATTCCGTATCCTGCATGCGTGTCTGGCTGCCTCGGCGCGCGTGTGTGCGCTCGTGTGAGGTCGCAGCACATGCTCAGTAGTGTCTATACAGAGGCGAGCCGAGCTTGCGACGCTGTACGTGCAGGCTGAGGTCACAGCACAAGCTCAGTGAATACCTCTCCGGAGCGAATGCGTGGTTCTCCATTTTGAGCACCTAGAAATAGGTGGGAGAGGGGAGTTTATTCCAACGAGCATTTTACACACAGTGTCACCTCCCAACCTTAGGGCTCGATGTCAGAAATGGACGATTTGTTCAGTCCCCGGAGGTAGGTGTGCGTTCTCATTCTCGTGCCTTTCTCTGAACCGTTATTGGTCACTCCGCGTCTGTGCGTCCGTGTTATTTTCACGCGTCTCGCTTCAGCTGTCTGACAAAAAAGTGTGTGATGTCCGTAAGCTTCCCGCATCACTGTCATTACCTTCACCGGCTGCGGTTTTGTCCGGTACCCCGAAAACAGAACGCTATTGAGCCTACAGGCTGTCACTGCAGACACACGCCGTTACGCGTTTGCGCACAAAACCAAGACGCGTTTATTAATATGATAACATTGCAGTGCCGGTAAATGCACGCTGTTTGCGACGCATCCGAGGGAATAACGCAGGTAAATGTGCATCCAGTGTGGTTATAAGACGTGGAGACTCCATTTTGCTGTAGCCTCCGTGCGCTCATGTTTACAACCCAGATGACATGGCGCATGGAGCGGTGCCTGGCTGCGCACACAAAGCCAAACCGGCTCCACGCGTCTCCCGGCGGCTCCGGTGTGTGCACGCTGCCCGTCGTGGGATTTAAACACCATGAAGTTGTGTCTGTTTTTGCCGTGCTGCAATTATGTCAGTGTGCCACAGGCTGCTGCAGTGATTGGCTGAAATTGATGGAGGGGGCGGGGTTATCCTTGATTACACACACAGACACACGCACACACATTGACCAGACTGTCACGTTGTTGTTTGGGTTTAATGAGTAAGCCTGTAATTACTTGACAGGATTGTGTGCTAATGCTGAGTTAGATTTGAATTTGTTGTGTTAAACTGGATTTATTTCTTTGTGTGCAGGAAGTACAGTTTTATTAGTTTGATAGGAAGAAATTGATGTCAATCAAAGCCAGCTGTGGAATTATTAGCTATGGGATGAGAGATCAATACATTTTCTTATTCTTTAAAAAACAAAATAACTTTTTACTTAAAGTTCCTATTCTGTAGGAGTGTTACTGCAGGTTAATTCACAGATAAATGTGCAAAGATATGCCTTTATTTGTAAAATAAATTCCAGAATATAGAAGTAATGGCAATAAAAGTATAATAATAAATGCATGGTTTTAACACATGCTCGTATATACCTTCCTTTTATACAAGGCTCTTTTTGTTCAGATACACCAGCAGTCTTTTATAGAAACTTCCTGCTGCTGTACATTTGTATTCTGCCTCTTCCTCTCTCAGGACCAGCGCAACACTCCATCTGAATGTCGGCCGTCTGCTCTGACGATTTGCCTGAGTAAAACATGGCTGTCTTCAGACGCTGTTCTTATTCTGGTGCACAGGTCCTCATTTGTCATCCTTACAGCCTCCTGCCAAAAGCGGTGTCGACCTGGCTGACTGCACATTGTTAGGAACACGTCTGTAGAAGTTTTTCTCTGCGGGAACACAGACCTGATCGGCACTCCCTCAGTACATTTTACATTTCAGTTATTTGGCCTGTTGGACTGGAATATATTCGCTATAATCACGCAAGGTTACATTATGTGTTATGCAGGCACGTAACAAAGCACTGCATTGTATCATAACTCATAAATGTCTCACTTCATTAATAATATGTAGTAAATTTCATCGATCACACATTATAGTAATTACACATTATGGGAGCAGCTTTATCACCCGTATTTTCAATAAACTGAAGCTTTTTATCATTTCTTTAGGGAGTCTTGGGACAATATTATTACATCTTCATGAAAAATCTGACCTTTCGTTACAGTTTATGACAGAATGTAATGAAATGCATCACGCATTGGTTCACGACGCATATTATAAAAAAAACATTAAGCATTGTACAATGTAGAGAAAATGTATTACACGTTCCCGAGTTATAACACATTGCAGCATTTTTCCATGGTTGGTTTCCAGGCTTTCTATTGGCTGATTTGTTGCTAAAATTCATGTTGATCCAAGATAAAAGTCCAAAGTCGGAGTTAATCATTTGCTCATCCCATTCGAACGGTTTAGAAACTTTCGGATGAAATATTAACATAAGCACCGTGTCTAAATAAGGGCATGAATGCTACCTTTACAAGCTCGTCTGAAGGGCTCATGACGCACAACAGCGCCACATTTTAATTTTATCAGCTCTATTAATCACTTTGTTTTTGCCAAACCCTGATGGTTTTATATTTAGTTTGTCTTATCTACTGCCGAGTGTTTGTAATAAAACTTGATGAAGTATTATGACGGCTCAGAGCGTCCCGGTCAAGCCCAAGGATTGGAGGCGGGGGGAGGGGAGGGCGAGCATCATCTAGTTCTTGCCCCCCCCCCCATCAGCCATGGTTCATAACAGTATGCCTCACCCCTCTAATCACCCCCTCCTGTCTGGTCGTCGGAGAAGGGGAGTCGGGTCACACACGAACCTGACGGAGGGTTTTGTGGTTGGAAGACTGTGGAGACACCAGAGGGTTGCGGCCTCTCAGGTTTCCGCCTGGTCTCGGTGATGGAGTGCGAGCTTCTCCGGGTGCAAATCACGCTGACAGATTCTGGGCCGCCCCACACTCGCCTGTATGAAAATCGGCACGGTTACCTAGGCAACAGAGGGAAAGGCTTTTCAAAAGGAACATCTTGTCATTTTCTTTAATCCACTGCAGCTGGAGGTTCGGAACACTATTATTAAATTGCAGTTGCTATGGCTACCAACATTTGTACCAGCAGCCGTTTTCAGAGGCTCTCACCCTCCTCCCTGCATATCCACAGCCAAGCCCCCACCCCTCCACCCACCCCCGCCTCTTTTAGGGGATTCTGTTTTATTGCTGCATCCACAATATCATGCCTGCAAATGTGCTCTGCTCAGCTCGCCGTGCAGGAGCAGTCGCCCCGGAATATTCTCACAAATCATTTTCTTTTTCCAAATAAAACACCGCTATTGGGAATGAGTCAGAAAAATTTCAATATCTGTAACAATACTGAAACCTCAGCATCGACATCCCTTCCGAAACAGTTGTTTTTTGAGGTTGATTTGCTGTTTTAACAAAGTGATAGCATAGCACGAATCTGAATCTTTTTATTTTTTACCTCATTGGGGTCTTTATGCCTTTTTCTTCAGTGTATTTTAACTCAAAACCCTATTTAGTTTTATATTTCATCACC
Organism: Maxillicosta whitleyi; assembly: GCA_029822895.1. Lineage (NCBI taxonomy): Eukaryota > Metazoa > Chordata > Actinopteri > Perciformes > Neosebastidae > Maxillicosta > Maxillicosta whitleyi. Next base: position 9,794,614 of record JAPSES010000236.1, read on the forward strand.
ATAAAGCAGGTTTTATTATAAAAAAAATAAACCTTTTTTCCATGTCTTGAAGTTTTCTGCTAAAGTAGGATCATAAAAGCCCTGTGTAAATTCCTTATGTGCTAACACTGATTATATTAACTCCTTAGAGGCTGAAATGTGATATAAACGACATACAAAATATATTGATGTTAAGGCTCATAGTTGCCACATGTGAAATGTACATAAAGGTTTCCATCATAACAACAGGCCACCTGTCCCCTGTGCTGTGTATTTGATCTTTCCCCGGTCCTGAATTATTTTCTGACATCCTTTTTTTCTTCTTTCCATTGAAGTTTCAGGCAGTTTTGACATCCGGCCGCATCATTATTTAGCTCATTCAACAGACACAATGCAGACAGCTCCCTTTAAAGTGTTGCCAAGTAAATATTTTGTTTCACCTGCTTTCTTTGTCTCTTTTCAGGCGTCTAAACAGCACACAAGGGGAAATCCGAGTGGGCCCCAGTCACCAAGTAAGTCATGATACACACATGCATCACCCATTAGCTGAACGGAGACAGATTTTCCAGTGCTGGCAAAACTTCTCTCCACAGTAAAAAGTCTGTTTTTCTTGCATAAGATGCTGTGTATGTTTGTGTTCTTACTATGGTTGCACGATTTGGGCCAAAAATAAAATCCAGGATTTTTTTTTTTTTTTGTCCTGTTAAAAACTCAATTTTGATTTGGGGCTGGCGGTGCCATTTTTAGTTGGCATTTCATTTTCTTGTGCAGCCCATAATGCAACGCACTGCTTCCACTCTGGCATGTCATGAAGTTGGAGGTGCTGAAATGAGTTGGTCTTGCTGCTGTGTTTGACTGATACCAGCGAAGAATGGTTTGGTTTTCTTCGGAAAGTTCGAAGCCGTACCAATTCCACACAACAGACTTACTCTTGGTATTTTTAACCACGAACTTCTCACTCTCCTTAGTAAATGCCATTTTTGTTTTGCTGTGTGGAGACCAAAAACTGTGGAGACTGCTCTTACAGTTCGGAGGAGGAGCCTATGTTAGCCTGGATAAAACACGATTTGATGATTACCCTTTTTTAAACATCATCGTAATTAAATAATCTGATTTCAATTTATGATCAAGTAATGGTGCAGCCCTAGCTAGAGGCTCATTTTCCTCCCTATATGTCTACCTTTACCTGTTGTTTAGATGTGAATAGTAAAAATAATAATATTCTTATGACATCTATCTCTGGAAAAAGAGAACTGACGCCTAGTTTTGGTATAATGTATATTCTACATATATTATTTCCATCTAACTTACACAATGACAACTAACAACAAATTACAGTGTCTGTACACTGAGTAAAGCGAAGTAAAATAAAATACCTCTTCTTCCTTTTTTTTTTTTTAACATTGTGCCAATGTTTTAAGGGCTTTAGTTACTTTTAATCAGTGTGTGCCTTCACAGCTTCCATCGTGGTCTCCATCAGTCTTACATTATTATTATTATTATTATTCTGAGCCTTCAACCAAAAATTCAGGCAACTCAACTTTATTTGTTGGTAGCGATCATAGCATTTAGCTTTATCGTTCTGCTTCTTTTTAACTTTTATTCTGAAAGGTATCAAATAAACCCCATCTGTAATTCTAAGATGTCATGTCGCTGTGGCTTTCCAGGCCATATAGAGCAGGAATCCAATAACTTCAATGTATGATCCACTTAACATACATGACATTCCATGGAATGGCTCGGTAATGGCTGAAGGATGGAACAGTAAACAAATAGTACCAGCTGGATTCACTTGTACAAACCTGTTTTATGTGCTTCAGTTAAAGCAACACATCATTGCGTTGTGTTGTTTGCTTAACCAGTGTCAGAGACAGAAAGTGGATTCTGTTGTGTTAAGATCCTGAATGGTTGTGACTGTAACTTATCCCCATTCCCCACTGCCACCACTCAGCCTTCCGGTGAAAACTTGATGACAGGGAGCTGAAAGCTGAGATTTTCTTCAAGCTTGCATGCTATTTGTAGTGTGACACCATCTGTCCCTATCCTTCTCCCTGGACCTAATTAGGCCAAGCTCCCAGAGCTGCAGCCTTTTCCCTCTCCTGGTGGCCAGGCCGTGACCGAGAATGAGGAGCTGGTCTGGATGCCAGGGGTCAACGACTGTGACCTTCTCATGTACCTCAGAGCCGCAAGGTGAGATGGGAAAAAACACGTAGGAACTCAGACCCGACCAGACACTAGACAGGTGCAAGGTGTAAACTGTTTGTTCAAGAGAATTTTAATAACAGCAGCAGGCATATCACCTTACTACCTGAATACATCCTGTTTATTGTGCACACTTCTTATCTGTAGTATACAGTTAGCTTTGTTTTCTATATTTTGTTCATTTCAGAAGTTCTAGTAGAACATTAGTAGCATATGTTTAATAATATTTCATTCCGAAGCCGTTGCCTATTCCTACTTTTTCTAAATCCTTTGTGCAATATTTTCTTTATAGTCCCTTTTGCACAGTTTTGCTGCTCGTCTGATTTTTCATTGTTCCTGTGATGGTGACAATAAAGATCTATTCTGTTCTATCTACATTTATGGATCCATCTCCACAGGAAAGTTAGCTGTGGAATTGGAAAAACTCAAAGCAATAAGTAAAGATGGAAAGTATTTAACATTACCTGCAATGATCAATTCATAATTTGCTCATTTTTAGATCAATTTGTCAAACTATTTTGATCACCATTTAATCTACCATTTTTCAGAAAACAAAAATATTAGTTTTAACATTTCCCAGTGTTTATGACGAACTAAATGTTTAGGACTATTGGACAAACAAGCCACTTAAAGACATAATTTCAGGCTTTGGTGAAACTTTAATCATCATTTTAAAGTTATCTTCAGGCATTTTAAAGACCAGACAGTTAATCACAAAATAATAAGTAACAGTGAAAATATTTGTTAATTTGTTTCTATGTGTCTATATTTAACCCTGAACCGCCATCTCCATGTGCTGCTATGAATTCAGATGTTTTTTGTAAAGTCCATTATGTACATGGTAGAAACAGGGATTTATTGTATGTAAAGTTTTTTTTTTTTTTTGTAACCACTCTTTAATTAATCATTAATCTGTCAGTGTACATTTCTGGAACTTCTCAGCCTCTACACTGTTGTACTGTAATAGGTATTAGTGTTACACTTCACCACATGTGGTATTATGGAATGGAATCATTCATCAGTTCTTCATCAGATGTTGTTGCAGTGAAAGTGATACGTGTTAGCAAGCTTACATGTAATGTTGTAGTCAGAGTCTGCGGTGTAATTAATCACAGCTGTCAGGGTGACAGACAGTGTTGTAGAAATTCCCTCAAAGCCTATTTTTAGCTGCTTTATTTATTTATAAGCTTACAGTACAATGTAGACTCCTTTTAGTGTTGATTTTTTTTCTGTTTGAAAATTAAATGTGCTGATATCAGTTCAGATAAGGGATGCAATGAAATGAAAATTTGTGGCCGAAGCTGAATAAAATATAAAATCTTGGCTGAATACTTAAGTTTTTCACTATTTTGTTTAATAGTGCATAAATAGCCTAGAATAAATTTTTAGACATGTTTTTTAAAGAAAGTAAATGTTTATTGAACATTGCACAACACTAAATGGTTGATCATCCAAAGCCCTGAACTCCATTACCAGACATGGGAAGTTCCAAAAACTCATTTCAGGAAGATCTTCATCGATCCAAACTGCAATTCTCTTCTCGCTCTTTAACACTTTAAAATATTTCCACACCGCCAACATTTCACCGAGGGCGAGAGGTCACAGCGCCACTGCACATCGTCTGATTACGTCATCGCGTCACATGTTACTATTCGGCTTTGCTTTTAACTCACTTCACCAAATGTGGCCTTTTTTGCAATATTCGGCCGAATATATTCAATTACCAAATATTCGGTGCATCCCTAGTTCAGATTGACCAAATGTTTACATATATTACAGTTTGCACAACGTTAACTCCATCTGTTCAAGTAAAGAATAGTTCCCATAAAAACCCTTTAACATGGAAAATAATTGACATTTTCAGAACTAAGTTGCAACATTTTATTAGACTCCAATCATTTCCAAACCTTTTCTCTTCCTGCCTCCACCTGCTCTAACAATTGATATTTTTGTTTTTAGAAGCTATTTATCTCATTGTTTTATGTAGATAAGCATTTTGTATTGGCAGGCCTTGTGTGTTTACCTGCATAAATAAAGTTGAGTAGTTGAAGTTATTGAATTATTTATTTTTTTTAAATAACTGAAATGGAAAAGCTTTGTTGTTGTCATCTATTGTCATCCCGTCGTGTTTCAAAAACATTTCTCCGAAGGCATTAAAGCCTGTTAAATAACACCCTAAGAGCTTTGTACGGAGGTGTCAGACGTGTTTTAAATGTTTATTGTGTTCATGTTGTGCCCACAGGAGCATGGCTGCCTTTGCAGGGATGTGTGACGGAGGCTCAACAGAAGACGGGTGTCTAGCAGCCTCTCGAGATGACACTACACTAAACGCACTTAACACTGTAAGTAACTGCAAAATACTTCAAAGGCATGAAAGTCAAGTCCATATAATCAAAGAAAAATCACTTTGATTTCACAGTAAATGTCCAGTTTAAAGTACAGGGGTCCAACAGTGGGCTTCAGTGCTCCTGTGATGGGCAATGATAAGGCCCCCGAGCTGGTGGCGCAGCCCCCTGTAGCACACCCAGCCTCACAAACTAACAATACATTAGGCATAATGAGAGATTTGTCTGTCACTGTGACAATGAATACTGAGGAATCAAGCACAAGAAAGAGATTAGAATCATCATAAACAGGGCATTTATATTCCGACTCTATAAACTGGAAAATTAACATAGCGGGCAGGTCATTGTCTCTCGACCTTCCTCTGCATTTGCAATTCCAATGAGTAATGCTTGTTTATTCTCAGTGGAAGAGCCTCAGCACTGCCTGTTTCACCCAATTGAATGTGACACAGGGCTTAAAGCCGCACACTGATCGCCCCGGTGGTGTTTATATCCACATGTTTCCTTTGACACCTGCTCTGAGGTTGAGACTTCAGGTGAAAGTCTCAGACAGTGGGTTAGCGTTTCATATCAGCTCAATAAAGGTGTCACGGGCGCTCATAACTGAATCAAATTTTATTCTAGGCTTTATATTTTTGTTTGTTTTTTTTATATTCAAAAGTGTGAGCTGGTGTTCTTTTGTCTTTGTGTCTCCAGCTTCATGAGAGCAGCTATGATGCAGGCAAAGCTCTCCAGCGCCTGGTGAAGAAGCCTGTACCCAAACTGATAGAAAAATGCTGGTCTGAGGATGAAGTGGTAAGAGAAACTAATCAGGATTGTAAATGCAGGGTTTCTGCGGTCCTTAAGAGTCTGAATGAAATTAGGATTTTATGCCTTAAATGTAATTTGGACCAGCCTTAAGAATTATTGGATTCTGAAGTTAACATTACTTTTAAACTGTTAAATTAACTTCACCGTCACCTTTATTATGTGGATTGGGTATATTTGTAGTTACTGTGTTGCAACAAAACTACAAAATGAAACCAGTATTTAACCAAAATCCAAACTGTGTCACCAGAGTTATTGTGTCATGATGTGGTGCGTAGGTTATTGTTTTAACATACTATCATAGACTATGTGTGTGTGAAAATCACTGTCAAAAATACATTTCAAGAAAGTAACAAAGTCATGTTTCTGGGAATATTTTCTCTAAAAATAGAGCAAATCATGTCTCTAGAATAGAGCTAATCTGCATCTAACTTCAGCCTGTATTGTGCAAGATTTATCCAGTAAGAAGTTGAAATACTGGTTTGTACAATATCCCAATAGAAGATCAAGATTTTATTTAATTTTTTTAAAGTAACAATACTGTTTTTGTGGTGTGTAAAAGTAAAATGTTGGCACTTTTTGCAGTTTTTTTTCCATGGAGCTAGATTTTTAGTCTAGTTTTATGAAAACTCGCCGATTAAAATGTGTTTACCCACTGGCATGGGCCCTATTTTACACTTAATACAAGACAACTTGGTCATTATTTGGCTTCTAGTCTATTAAGTTTCTGTTTTTGCAGTGATGCTTCAATTTGGAACTTTGGGAATAAAGGCATTAGACTCATGTGAGAAGTCACAGTACATAGTATATGATTAAATCTTGCTTTTTTTTTACTAGAAGTGCAATCAGTAGAAAGGATTTACATAAATATAGAATAGATTTTTGGGGTTTTATAACTTCCATATGGATTATTGCAGATGAATAAAAATTACAATATGCAATATGAATATTTGCCTGTATGGTTGGGAAATGTATCTGTATTTGCATTGATAATGGTCTTAAAAAAATCCTAAACAGACTCGTTGGAACCTGCAGAAACCCTGAAAAATAATAGTAATAGACATATATTAAGTTTTCATGCACAAAACTGAGATGTTTTCCAGCAGAGTGTGTTGTGTGGTTGTCTGCTTTGTGTCCGTGGTATGGATACCTGCTGTCTGTCAGAGCTTGCTTTGTGTCTTTAGAGGGAGCTGTTGAGAGTTAAAACAGGTCCCTCTGTCTCTTGGCCTAGTCTGAAAAGATCAGTGAAACACGCGTCAGTTTCCAGCTCCTCCAAGGCTCAAGAGCAGCTGCATCCTGTTTATCACCCACAGAATAAATCTTTACTGTGGAAGTCTGGAAAGGGGAAAAAGATTGAGGGCTGGTAATGCTAGCCTCCATTTGAATTTAGATGTGAATTTCACCGCAGCTGTTGAAGGGCTGGAATCAGAAAATGGCAGCCTTTCTGTGTGATCAAACACTGCAGCATGAACGGGTAGGAGGGGAATGAAAACGCTGAATAACACCATGTCAAAACCGACTGAGAGCTGCGGCTTTGGCCTTGATGCTTTATGACACATCGCGCTGCATGTTTGTGTACCCGCTCTCTTTTAAAGATAACACCACTTACTGATCTGACTGGATCTTACAAAAACACGCGGCTCCACCACCACATTTTGTTAGTTTTTTTTCCCTCCCCCCTGGGTGAGTTATCTTTTATTCCTCTTTGATATTGTTTGGTAATGCTGAAGCTCGGCGGCCTTTTTGTGGAGTAGACGAGCTTTGAGTTCAGCGGCTCACATCCAGCGGAGGTGAATGGCTGTATTTATCTTGTAATTGAGCACGATGGACACATTTGGATAAAACCAGAGCCCACGGCGAAACCACAACGAATCACAACAAATCAAGTCAGCCCTTCTTTTTGAGGACTAGTTATGAGTTCCCATTTATTTATGCACACTCGCCGGCGCCAGGCTAAAACTGCTGTGTGAAGCTGATGCGAGCGAGGTACCGCCGCGTTGATAGGAGGGTTTTTGTCATATTCCACCGCAGCAGGTCTACCGCAGACCACTTGTCAAAGAAGTTAAGGAAGAACTCGACAGTAGAAACCATAAATAATCCAATTTAAGTTGTAAAGAGATCATTTTAGAAGTTCACTTTAGACTTTTAAGGAGCAGAAAATCTTCCGTCGTAGCCAACTGTACTTTCAGTACATTTACCTGCGCTCGGATACTCTACTATTATTCACATTTGATATGGATCATGTGCTCGGCTGTTTAGAGTTACTCCTTAGTCCGAGGATGTTATTTGGGTTTTAGGCGCATTCTTTAAACATGCATACAGCACATTCAACATATACATTATAATTTACGTTTTTGCTGCAGCTTGGGATCAACAGTTCTTAACTCTTTACAGTCAAATATGTGTTTTATACAGAAACCAATGAGATGAATGTCCGAAAAGAAAATCCCTTTTTTTTTTTCCTGTTCACGAAGAGAAATGCAGCTTTTTAAGACTTGGATATCAACAGGTCTGAATGTATGCAACTATCACAACGCTGACCTTTTCAAGAAAGCAGCTAAAGGAATGAATATTTAAGGGCAAAACATATTTTAACTGAGGTTTGCACAGCTGCATGTAAATGAAAATATTAGTGGAATAGTAATTTTCATTAGCAATGTAAACGGCTCAGAAGGAAAATGCTTTTTTTTTAGACAAAGTGCAAATCCTGGAATATTTTATGCACGTAAACTTATTTATTAAAAACAGGAAATATTTAAGTTCTTTGATTTTCTGTCTTCCTGTTAATGTTTAAAAACATAACCCAACAAGACCTTGTCTAGTGTATATTATCCATACTAGCTAAATATGTAAGTCAATATACGTATTACAGTAGGACATCCCCAAAAGCTCCTCATATATCATGTCCATACACTAGTGGAAAAGGTTTTTGGACACAATTAAAACATTAAGAAACATGAAATATTTAGATGAAAATCTTTTTTGTGGTTCAAAAGGTAAGGCCGACTCGCACAGACTCAAATAAATCCTTGTTTTTGTTCGTTTTATTTTTAACAAGAAAAAATAACAAAACCAAATTCTTAAGTTTCAACATGTTGTGCCCTGGTTTTGTTTCAATGACGTCGACGGAACAGAGCATGTGCAGAAGGGAACGTGTGCGTTTAAAGAATGGAATGATACCGAGTAAAGTTGAATGACTTAAGGGTGACTCAGTGAAATATATAAACCATGTCCGAGGACGTTTTCTTCTTCTTTGGCTCTTGTCTATTTGGTTTTATTCATTTATTTTTTACATGTATCACATGATCACAGCACTTGCACAGAGTTGTTTGATCTCATTCAGTGACATAAGTGCAGTTAAGGTTCCATTACGTAGTCTGGAACACGGTGTTATCAGTGTTCTGTTCAGTACGGTTTGTGTCCGGGGGTGGAGGCTGCTGATGGGGGCGATCTGTGCTCCACCTGCTCCACAGTGTCCAAAAAACCTGGAGAGGCAGCAGCTTGACTCTGGCCAGCCAAGGACACGGCTCCCAGTGATTTGAGAACCAGTTGTGCCTTTTCAGCCCCACAGCCTTGAGGGACAGGTGTAAATGTAGCCCGGACCTTGACAGACTCGCAGAAACCGGCCCTGCTGCTCTTCATTTATTTATCAGTCTTTGCTCTGCCTCCGCTCTCGTTCTCCTGCATCTCGTCCCCTCCAGGACCAGCTTCATTATTCCTGCCTGCTCTTTTTTCACCCCCTCTCTCTGTTCTTTTAGAGATGTGAATAAAAGTGACAGCGGGGGCTGCTGAAATGACAGAATCAGCCTGTCTGCAGGGTCACTTGTCACTCTCCCCTCCCCCCCCTTTGACTTCTCCTGCCCCCCTCCC
>JAPSES010000236.1:9803916-9833117 GCA_029822895.1 Maxillicosta whitleyi
CTGCTGCTACATAAGACCAGACCTCCTCGTAACTCTCCAACCTGGAAAAATATTTATACTTTCCATACACATTCATAAACCAGTAAGCCAAGACCACTGTGATTATAATCTGTAAACTATGTTGTGACTGTTTGGGAAGAAATGATCGCATTCTAAAACATTCTTGTTGGATATGTCATTCTCTTACTGGCACTCAAACTTCTTTAACTTCGCAAACTTAGTTACATGTCAGTAACTAGTCAGTCTCCACATGAACTTTTACTGTAAGATTTTTCATAAAAGTTTTAGAAAAGTGAATGGACAGCCATCCCATTAATGCAAAAACCTCTTCCACTGTTTGATGGATCATCCAAATGACAAGTAACGCCACAGATTATATACATAAAGTACAGAATTCTAAATATTTAACCAGAGTATCTGAACCATAATAACAAAATAATCTACTCTGCAGTTTAATGTGGTTACAACCGCAAAGTTTGTGTGGGTTGATAAAGTAGTTTAAAACAGTCTAAAATCCACTATTTTCTCTTTTAGGCTTAAAAATGTTTTAAGACAATTTTGGCAGTTCTTAAAAACTGATTTGAATATTGCATTCATGCAACATTTATGAAGGTATGTTAACTACAATCTTGGTTTATTTTAGATATAAGAATAAGAACATATATAGATATAAGAATAAGAACTCTAAAAAACAAAATTAACATTGAATCATTGAAAAGCACTAATTTTATTAAATATACCCTAAAAAAAAAAACTATGTATGTAGAGAGGTCTGAATATATCGGGACATTCAACTAACACATCAGCCCAAAGAAATACTTCTAGATGATGAGTTAAAGTAGTTTCTCCTCTTAAAAGATGTAATAAAATGTCTAAAACAGCCTGCCGAAGTGCGGGGGGGAAAAAAGGAGTGTGCAGACAGAGGAAAATAAAAGATGTAATCTGTTATTATGGGTGGGTAGAAACATTTCAAACAGTAACACATTGAACAGCCTTCTGCTTTTTCTGAAGTGTGAAAGAGGCAACCCCACTCCACTTTTTTTATGTGTTTGTTTTATCAGTTGCCAAATCAATGCATGCTACCCACACAACACTCGCTTCCCTTGTTCTGACAGCAGAAATAAACTCCTTTAAACAAGGAACACAACACTTTCATGTTTAAAGACACACCAGCTGTTGCCAATAAATGATGCCCTAGTGCAAAATAGCACTAAAGTTACATCTCCGAACAGCTCTCTCATCTAAATGACCACTTGTTGCAATTAGAGGACAGGATGTGATTATCTAGGAGACAACATGTGCCTTTTCAGACCACGAAACTCCTGTTGCACACTTTTAACAAATGGACACTTTTAACAAATGGACAGTTTTTGCCGAAGTCTTGGGCTGTGTCGGTCGTTGCTGACACTTTCTGGGCAAGTGCAGAAGCGCTGCATGTTTTTGATTAAAATGCCTGCACATGTTGCAAACATTAGGAAATGGAGGTGTACTCACAGACCCAACAGTTACACAAATTTTAGATGCCGTCTCTGTCACGTAATGTTCTATTAGCAATTAAACACGGAAATTAAAGAGATGAGATTAGAACTGTGCTGATCCTTTGGGCAGGAAGTTACGGTTCTAATAGAAGCACAACACCAAATGTACACCTATAAGAAAAAAAAAACATGAAGTTGACAAGGAAAACAAAGTGGTGATAACTGTAAAAACAGGCAAATGCACATTAGAAGTACTAGTCATGATAAATAATAAAAGCAGTAGTAGTAATCAGCAGACTTTATTGATCCAAAGGGGAAATTACTTGGTCGTAATAGATACAAAAACACTAGCAACAAAGCAAAACAAAACAGGAAAGTAAGTGTGAAGAGATAAAAGCAATAAATAATGTAAATAGAATACACAAATGAAGCAGGAAAAACATACATATGTACAAATCTATAGGAAGTGGATGCAAATATAATTATAAATATACACAGGTGTGAAAGTGACTAAGGTATAATAACAGAAGTAGTAAAGTAATGATAATAATAGTAATGATACACACACGTATATACATGTATTACTTTTGCAGCCTGTAATATTGGGTTTTGTAGGTTAAACACACCGTTCTGGTTGTTCAGCATAGTTTCAGTTCTAGAAGTTGCATATTTATCTACTGAATTAACCTCCCTAACTGAAGCTGCAGTCATCATACCTCGTAGTAAATAACCGGTGCTAATAATGCATCGGCCAACAGGAGGTGCCATATAAACAAGCAGCAGCAGTCGTAGTCGTGCTGTGTGTCACCGTGTCAGAGCCACAGAGGCTGATCTATGACTGCTGTGGGGCGGGAGGTCTATTCTTCAGCCAGCTGCACTGTGCTGAGGCTTATCTCGGTGTGTCCTCAGCTGATGGATGACTGGAGCAGGCGGCCGACAGCACTAAGGGATGGGTGGGAGGAAGAGGAGGGAGACCACAGAGCAGCAGCCCCCCCAGTGGCAGAACACAAGCCTACAGACCAGACAAAAACCAACTGAAGGCTCATTAAACACAACACCACTCCCCATATCACCTGCTAGAAATCGGAGATAATTTTAAAGGGGCAATTTGTAAGTTTAGATGTCAACTATCAACACATGGGGGCAGCGTTTTACCAGAAAGCTGTGGCGTTAGTGTCTACTATCAGACTGGCACAACTCAGAGCCAGTTGAGATGAAATTACCCTCTCATATGTACTAGCCTACAGGTTACGATACAGCATGCTAGCATGGGTTAGCTAAGGAAAACCATATATTGCCCCTTTCGTGTTATTAACTGCTCTAAAGATATCTTTTGAATCACTTCATTGGATCAATCGCTTCAGTTTGATCATTTTATTTAACAAGTATATTTATATTCTGTAATGTTACACAATTAGCTTTCTTCACTGGTCACAAAGAAATGTTGTGAGTTCAGTATTACATTTTATTCCTTTGCTCACTGAGAGCCGTCTGTACCAGTGCAAAGCAATGCCAACATAAACTCCCTTTTTATTTCCGTTTTCACCGCTGTTTTTGTGTGCCGTTGAATGTGGTTTCTTGCCGGGAGGGGGTGATGATAACAGACACTGGGTGAAAATTTCAGCTGTTGTGGGGCTTCTGTTCCTCTCAGATGTACATCCTTTCATATGATTGACATGAGGTTAAATATGCCCTATAGGTAGCACTACTTCATCGTCTTCTGTTTAATAAATTGCAGATTCTCACTCTAGAGGCGTAAAGTGGTATTACAAGATAAGCCTGTCCTTTGTCACTATTATGTACTTGTTGAGCTGTTATTTCTGTACACTGTTCTTAATTTGAGAACATTTTATCCTTAAATATTAGATCAGATGCTTCACGTCCCTGGTCCTTGTCGGCAGAGGGCTGTGTTTCCTACAATAGAGGTTTAGTGTCAACACCGTGTTTTATAACCAAAGTGGTATTGTGCCAGCAATGCTTTTTAGGATTGTTTAGTAACTAAATAGCAGGCAGGATGGGTGTGTGCTGGAATTTCCTGTCACCTTTTGTGTCAGTGAAAGCCGAGGGAAACAGAGGATGTTACTCTGTCGAACAAAGGCTGGCAGATTATTTTCCTGATTCTAATGACTAAATACTATTGCATCTAAACATAGATCTTATCTTTAAATACAGTGACTGTGAAGAGGATGTGGCTTATGTAGAGTATGGCACTGTGGTTTACCCTCTTGTTCTTATAGCATGTTGTGATTTCCCCCCCTGCAAACTGTGGTCACCTCATTGCAAACTGATATTTGGTTGCAGACAGACGTAGCAGTGTTTTTTTCCTTTTGGCTTCTTGAGCTGGCCGTCTGGGTTTAAACACATCAGGCTTGTAAAGGTCAACCTTTAACAACGAGTCAAGTATAATGATTCAGTATTGAGAGAAAGTGCCTTTGTTTGCTGCTGGACAGCATGAGTCTGAAGGTTTGACTTGCGTCAGTGTTTTCACAGAATGACATTTAGCAGGAATTAACCTCTGTGTGAGTGTACGCTCTGTTTGTCATCCTGATACCATCTTTGTGCATATGTCCGCATTATCTTAACCAGTTTTGCAACTTAGAATAATCAACTCTCAAACAGGAAGTGCGCACACACAACAATACCCTATTGAATAATTTTTTCTCATTCTTGTCCTCCTCCTTTTATACGTCTCCTCTCTCCGCTTCACAATAGTGCACTGTTAGGCAGAGGGGAAACTTGGGGCGGGGGAAAGCGCCTGCTCTCAGGAACACGCTCAGAGAGAAGCCTGTTGTTTCAGCACAGCGGATGGCCATTTGGTAGCACTTCCACCCAGCCCCCCCTCCTCCCCTTCTCTCTCTCTCTCTCTAGCTCACTCTGACTCTCTCAGCCCCTCCTCCACCATTGTGTTGCCTAGCAACGGAGGGCTGGAGCAATCGGAGCAGGGGCAGAGGATTCAGGGAGCAGATTGGCGGATGATTTATTAGCTGGGCTGGAGAGCAGTGAGCCCAGGCAGCTGAAATGGAGCCTTAAACTGGAGCCGACATGTAGAGAAGGAGGAGGGGGAGCCAGCGAGAGAAAGAAAACGGAAGGGAGGAGGGAAAGAGGGAGCGTGCACACAGCCTCTCTGTGGAGACGGATGGACAGACTGTGTAAATAGTACAGTTGGGAGCATAATTAAGGTGACATAATTAGGACAGACACACTGGCTGCACGGGCAGGTCTAATTCATTTGTGTCATAGCAGGTATTGATGCAGAAGTTTCACCTTTAGGCTGTAGGAGATCCATTAAAAACAGGCAATAAGTTTCATTCTGAACCAAGTTGGTCTCAGGGTTGTTCAAATATTTTGCTCACTTTGTCCACACAGATTTATTAACGGTGATATTTCAGATGAATATTTACCCACTTGTGTCATCATCTGTCAAATACACCCTGTAGTGTTTATCCTCTGACTCGGCTGTGGCGTTCCACTGGTTATAGGTCGGTCGGCACAAGTTTGACTGACAGTCCAAATGGTAATCTGCTCTTAACCCCTCCAGTGGTTGGAGACGGTCATGTGTGCGGGAGCGCTTGTGTTGGAGACGGCTCCATCTACTGGCTAATCAACCACTGCACTTTCAGCCTGATTAATGCAAATGAACTGCTGTTTTATGTCTCTGATATTCCAGCCTTTCTGTGTCACTGTCAGCAAGGCATAACTGTTTAACATCTGGCTTTTGATCAGGCATCTTCTGTTGAGTTATTTAGTCTGGTTCAACGTCGATGTATACTTTTCTATTTTGTTCCTCGCAATTGCATATTACAACCCTCAGATTTGAAAGTTTTGAATTTGTTTGCATGAGGATAAGTACAGTTATTCCCGTTATTGTTGTTGTTAAGAAAGGTCTCCCTTTTTGACTTGTTATTTTTTTCCTCTAAAAGGAGGTTATTTTGCAGCTGGCTGTGTTACTTCAGTAAATTTGGCCTTTGTTCCCCACCAAAGCTGGGTATGTAAACAATCTGTGGTTACATAACGTACTGTACATGGCATGGAAAATGAACTCCTCACACACAGGACAGACTCCATGTCTGGTTTTGCAGCTCACATGTCTTCTTCCACCATGTCCAGGACCTTTCTCTGCACAAATTGTGTGAGCCTCCCTTCCCTCTCAGTTTGGCAGCTAGTTCAGTTTGAGCTCTGAATACACTCAGAGGATTGCTGAATTTGCCTCGCAAGAAAACGGGCAGTTTTGGTCTTGTGTCAACAACAAGCCATGGCCTGGGTTTTCATGTACAGGGGGGTGGGGGTGCGTTTAGCCTGTTTGAGCTGTGTTAAGAGATCGAGAACAGGCTGACATGAGCGCTATGTCTGACACCAACACTGAACCCAGGACTCCACTCCGGGTTTTCCAGCCCACCGCGAACCAGAGGCTCTCTTGCAGAAAGATCACATGTAAAGCCTTCCCCTTTGTAGTGGAAGAGCAGAGAGTGACAAGCTATTTCTTGCTTGTAAAAAAAAAAAAGAGTAAAAACCGATGTATCGTCAGAGACGCTGTGGATTTGCCTCCTAATTTTTCCTTTACCTGTGTCTGGATGTAAAGATTTGTGCCGTGCTCCCAGAGGACTTTTCCCTGCTTTTTGCTGGAGTTACTTGGTGGAAACGGTTGGCTGAGATCACTGAGGAACGGGGCTCGCCTCTGGAACAAGAAAGTAAATCTGTTGGTTGTCTGCTTCGCTGGTTATGAATGTTTTCAGCCTCCGCTTTTTATGGCTCACAGTCTGTGGCTCTTAAAGGAGAAGAAATGCATTTAGGTTGTTCTGCTTTTTTGCTACTTATTCCTTTCTGGTGTTGTTTTTGTGTTCACTGAGGTGAGGTGTCGTGTCCACATTTAGTTCATGTCAGATTCAGTCTGATCTTACCAAGTAGCAAAACCTGTCACTGTGCTGTTCATCACCTTTCATTATTCTGTGTACGTTTGCTATGTTACTGTTACGTTTTTATAATTTTTTTTCATGTTTTTATAAATGCCAGATTGTACAGGCAAAAAATAGAAACTGTCCAACATGTACAGTGAGGACATTTCTTCAACTCTCAACTTCTGGTTTTCACTTTTCTTGACTTTTCTCTTGCATGATTAACACCATGTCCCTCTATGGGTCTGTCGCATGTATTTTTGTGTTTGACTGTGTTTATTTAGCTGTATTTTCTCTCCACATGAAAAGACAAACCTAATCTCAGCGTCTCACCCTGCTTTACTTGTCATTTCCTTTCTCATTTTGCCCCGACATGGCTGTGTTTGCTCCGGAGTTTAAACGGCTACAGAGGTTTCTAGACACACATCAAACCTCTACAACCACAGACTAGCAAAATGAAAACATTCTTTTTTTTTTTTTTTTTTTTTTTTTTTGTCTTAGCCAGTTACTTTATGCGGTCAACATTTAGCTGACTTCACAGATACTAACTGTTCTCTCTTTTTTTTTCCTCTCTCTCTCTCTCCCTCTCTCTTCCTCTGTGAAAAATTGCAGAAGCGCTTCATTAAAGGATTGAGACAGTTCGGCAAAAACTTCTTCAGGATCCGGAAAGAGCTTCTGCCCAACAAAGAAACGGTAAGATTGTTTATTTCTGTACGTGCTGTAAAAGTTTTCTCAACACACGTCATTTGTTTAATGGCATTGAACGCTATAAAATAAGGTACATGTGGTTTTCTTGTAACTAATAGAAAGCTCCAGCAGTAAAACATTTTACAGTTATATTTTGAGCGTGGCTAGTTTTTAACCTGAGGCCTTATTGATAAGAAGTACTCTGCCAACAACTGAGCTGCAGTATTATCAGACCTCACTTCAGGCTGTCTGGAAAACACACACACACACACACACATACTTGTTATACCTGCAAAAAGAAAAGGCAAAAATGGAGTTTTACACGCAGCCACTGTAACCTTGCAAGTGGCATGTTGAACATTAATTAGCACCCGCTGTTAGCAGTAAACAAGCAGTAGTAAAAAAATAAATAAACGTGCCAATGTGCTGTGAGCCACACTGTTTATAGTGTATCTCAGATGTACAGACTCTGTTTTGATGCATGCTTTGTGTTGACTTTCACATGTTACACTAGTGAAAGTAGCATCTGAAACTATTTTTATCTTACATTTTCGGGGCATAAGCAGGAATAGTGTACAGTACGGCATTTTGTTTCCAAATAAATACTTTCATAAACACATTTTGCATCTGATGCTGGTTAATAAAGTGAACAGTGGCATCACATATCACATATTGTTTTAATTAAAAGTCATATTGAGAAATTCATGATCACAAAATAATCTTTGTGTTCACATAATTGTAGATGTTTATTAACCCCCCCAAAAAAACTGATATCCGGAGTTGTTTTTCTTACCATATACTACATATATTTGTGATGTAAACAAACTAAAGAACCACAAATTACACTGATTTACTCCTTGTCACGTCAGGTTCAGATTCCAGACTTTTTGTTTACATTACACATTTTATTGTGTGTTTAGTGTTTAAAGCCATTTACTTATTTTTGGCTCTAATTGTTGGTGTTAGTTTCAGTATTTGAGAGTTTCCACTGAGAGCTTTAATTAAAGGTGACAAAACGAGTTTATTTTCTGTTTGAGTTTAAGGAACTATAACTGTGGTATTTATGTACATAACCAGAGGGATGTTGTTGTCAGAGTTTCCCTCCTTTCCCTGTGTGCGTTAATCATCATTGGACAAGCCTCTAACCTGTCTCATGGTACAAATGGGTCAAATCCGATCCTAGCAATGATTAATCGTACCAGTTAAGCTCACGACATGTGATCAGTGTGTTGAAAACAAAACATAGGCAGCACATGAATTTAACATTGATGTTTTTTGGAGTCATTTACAGTGTTTTAATGCTTTTTATCTCAAAACCTACACAGGCTAGACTCAGAGATTGAGATTTTTAACATGTGTGTAATCGATTATAAAGGGAACATGTTGTACGTGAACATGTTGCTTCAAAGTCCTCCACAAGTCTGACTTAGCTGTTAAATTATTCTCAGATATGCGTTTTTGATTCATGAAGCAGTGCAGACCTTGCTGTTTCTGTGAGGCTGCTCCCGCTGGAAGTGTGCCGATATAGTGCTGACACAGACATCAAAAGAAAATCAAAGGTGTTTGTCATACTTCGCTCCGCTACATTTCCTCGTCTGCTCCGAGCTGAGGATATGTCAGCCAAGCTTCTCAAACATTTTTACATATCATGTAATATTTTTACTCAAGAACTCCTTAATGCCACCTCCTTTGTACTACATTTTTTATTCCTCAGAACCAATTTGAGCCTCTTGAATAAGAGATTAAAGTATGTGAATACAGTTTCCTCACAGAGGTTTCTTCAATTATTTTTACTGGTTTTGAAATATATGACTAGTCCAGTTGATTGGCTATAAAGGAGGTATTAATGCAATTCAACCTGGAGGGGGAGTCTATTTGGCAGCAGAGGTAATAGACCTCCTCCAGGATCTAGCCCTGCCACCACCACAGAGGAGAGAAAGATTAATTTTCCCTGTGCAAATGGAAAATAAACTGCCCTTTAAACATATGAAAAGAGAAGAAAATGACTGGAAGAGCAAGGGGAGCGTAGAGGGGACCGAGGGAGCAGGGTGAGCTGGGGCATTAGCTCAATATAGACACAGAAAAGCCAGGTTGTCACACATGCACACACAAAAAAGAAAAAAAGTCCTTGGTTCAGATTGAATTTGTGTTATGAGACTGATCTGTCATTTATTTTCAAATGTCTGCACGTGAGCACATCATCTTCAGATATGTGAGTGACTTTATCTTCATTCACAGACACCGCTCTCTATAATAATACTCTGATGCCAAGTGACTAAAAATGAGCTGCTTTCCACAAATACGGGTGTTCTGTGACATGTCCTGCCCCGAGTCGTGGCCTGACCACCACCACTGCTGCCGCTGAGCCGGAGCACACAGCACAAAAGCCCTTGGGCTGATATCCAGGGCTCCAGAGGTCCAGCACAGTGTCTGCCTCACGCTCGTCCTCCCGCTAGCTCGTATTAGCCACGCTGCCCCTGAAGCGCCATCACGGCTCAAACTGCCAGTGCCAAGGGTAAGCACCCAGCGCTGTGTAAACACACCAGGCCTGACTAGCACTCAGGAATGCTTTATATAAAGTCACATAAAGGCCCAGAGGGGGAAGTGGGTGTGTCGTCTGACCGTCTGCAACTGGCTCTGCTGCCACCATTTCCCTCACTCCAGAGAGGACGTCATGGAACATGAGCTCGCTGCTTCTAGTGTTTAAACAGCTAAATATGCTGAAATGGCAGATCACAGATAGCTCTGCGCCTGATATTTTTACTGGAGGGGTTTTTCATAAAAATGTGGTTTCAGGGGGTATCAACAGACAGTATTTACTCAACAGATTTGTATCGGCTACAGCTGAAAGAAAGACATGACTGCAGAAATTAAATCAAATCAGAAGCGCCTAAATATGGGCTTCTTTGTCACTTGTCGCCAAAAAAAAAAAAAAAAAGTGGTTTAATTGGTGGAAAAAACAGAGCTGTTAATTTGCAAATTGAATGTCTCCTAGACATGAACTTGTGCACGATATTTACATACAAGTCTGTAGTGTTATAAGGACCAGGCTGTTTTCGCTCAGATACCAGTTTGGTTTTAATGCACAAACCACAACATAAAATATGCATCACTGATTAAAAAACAGGCAAAAATAAGTCATGCCTGAAATTATAAGCAGTCCAGCTTGAGCGTTTTCTCTCCAATAAGAGACTTTAAACGGCAAGAAAATAAATATAATTTACGTACTTTATCCGTGCACAAAGGTCATTTATTTACTTTCAGAAATCTGTATTATATTTATAGATAATAATAAAAAAAATCATAATACAAGAGAGCAGCTAGAATCTAATAAACTCAGTGAAGCAATGTAAAGTAATTTGTAAGCACAGAACAAAAGCCTGGTATATGTTTTTCAGTTATTTTCCCTCCAGGGTCTCCATCCACCTCCTGTAGTTTATTCTCCCATGGCTGCTCTGTTTCCCCTCTGCCTTTAATATTAAAAGACATACATTGACACAGAATTATAAATGCTGACATAGTTAATTAACAGCTGCAGTGTTGGTTTACAAATAGTATGATCTAATATAGTATAAGTTATAGAAACATTTCTCTTTCTTTTTTCTTTTTCCTTTTTTTTTTTTTACTTGAACTGGTGAGAAAGGCAGAGTAAAGCACAGGATTGACTCATGGACATGTTGTGTTCACCTGTGTGTGAACGTGGACCCTCAACCTGGTTGACGTCACAAGTCAGACTAAGTTTCGTCAGATGACAAAGAATTTGGCAGATGTTCATTGTAAAAAGTTGATGTGCAGCAACAGGAACTGGAAAACTAGCTTTTAAATGTCGGGGTTTTGTTGTGGATTTAAGAATAAGTCCGTTTTGGTTTGTGTTGATAGTTACTATTTTATTTTTTTAGGAGGCAGAGCAGTAAAGGGCACAAAGGCTGTGGAGCATGTCCTGATATTTTTGTGGACGTCCGGGGGCAGGTCACCTGGGGTGATTTTTAAAACAGTGCTGTGTTTGTGTTGGCGCTTAGATCAACCATGAGGTGATGTGCAGCATCCTTGTTCTCGTCCCCTCACACCCTCCCCTCCTCCAGGCCCTGTCATTTACAGGATGGCCTACAGGAGAACAGTGTTCTCAACACAACCTCACAGCAGATGTTTGCCCTGGTACAATCTGTACAAACGTCAAATTGAATTCATTGCCATGTCCTTAGCTCAGCGGCCAGATCCTTGGGGATGAGTGTGAATATAAATACTTTGGTTCAAACACTAATTAAACCAGCTCCAAACTACAGGGGCCTGGTCCAGTTGGCAGCAGCTGTCAGAAGTGACAGAAAGGCTTCCGTGTTTTGTAAATGATATAACTTGTTTAGGCAGTGAAATCGCTGTCGGCTGATGGAAGCTTTAACAGCATGTATTGATGTTCTTTTAGCAGACCACAGGCAATTTAGCGCACCCGAGTGTAGGCAAATATTATTTATTTATTTATTTATTTATTTATTTAAGCCTAATAGATGAAGCATGGAGAGCTGGAGCGCTCTGTGTAATTGACTTCTTTGGTAGGCTTCATGTTGTGGTTTTTTGGGAGTAGCTTATCAGCAGAACACGCAGGATCGACCCTCCAGCAAAAAGGCACTGTTGCCATCCAATCTGCTTTCATTGGCAAAAGCGCTTACAGCAGGAAAAACACGAGTGCTGATTCTTCAGCATGTGCATCCCTGACCTGTGAAAGCAGAGCTTATTCAGTCATTCTACAGCAGAAAGACTCTGCGCAGCAGGGAATGGCTGTCTATTTAACTGCTTTTCACATACACTCTGCTCCACCAGCCAGGGTCCTTTCACTATTCAGTCTCTGTCGTCTGTCGGAGCTTCAAGGCATCGCTGTGGGCTGTAGGTTGTTTTTTTTAACTAGTTACACACATGTGACTCATATCTACACTTTTTTTTTTACCTCATAAAACTTTGACAAGTGTTAATTTACCTGTAAGAATACAAAAAAAACACTGTGCATTTTTGACATTTTACAGATTTCAAGCCTTTTAAATAACCTACAATAACCTTACAATATAATATAAATCTATTCTGTTTAACAGTACTTGATATTTTCTTAGAATGTCATAGAAATATTTTAGTATTTACATATTATTTCTATATTATTTAATTAAATATACTTAGAACAAAAAAATGAGTGTATTTGTTGTGTGATACTGTAAACTTGTGTCCTTTAATGGTTCCAATTCATGAAAAATGCAGTAACGTACTGCTTCATTTCTTTTGTGTTTTTACATTCTCAGTGATGTAAACCAAGAGCTGTGGAAAATATAATGTTGCTTACTACTGCCGTTTCTTTAACGCTCCCACAACAAGATTAACTCCCAGCTTGACAGGCAAGTTGAAATTTGCTCCAGTTTCTAAGTTGAGCACAGAAACCGTGCTTAACGCCGCCCCCATGAGCCACTGAGACGAGTGTTGAGTACATCCATGTACAGTTTAAGACGTCGAAAGAAATCCAGGTCACTAAACGTGCTGTTCTTTTTTTTTTTCATCTAAGAAAGTGACACGCTAAACCACATAAGCATTTACAAAGGTCCCTCCTACAGTGAGAGTAAGCATTAGGATGATATAAAAGTCAAGCACCGCTCAGTGAAACGGGCTCTGTACAACCTGTCGTACGTGATGAAGAATACGCAGCACAGAGGTCAAGCACATACATAATTAAACTCTGGTTTGATTTAGCTCGGAGAAACACGTTCCCCTTTTCGTCTGCCTGAAATGAATCAGATAGCACTCCTCCCTCCTCGAGCTGCAGACGGAGGAGGAAGCAGGAGGAGCGCAGGTTCATGCTGCACTAATGGATGTTTACACAACTCACTATCAGCCACCAGAACCCACACGTCACATGCTCCCTCACTCTCCTGGCTCGAGCTAAACTGCCTTAAGATTTTCACAGCGGATTTTATTTGCTGAGAGATTTTTTTTTTTTTTTTTCCAAAGAAAAGCTGCGTTTGGATTTCAGGTTGATGATTGTCCATTGTTATCCTCCGTTGGCTCTTTATTTCTCCCTCTCAGCTCTCCTCCACAGTATCCCTCCCCCTCCTCAGCTCTCCCCTGTTCTCTCCTCCTTCTCCTGCTCTTGCCAGTAACGGCCTTAACCGTTTGGCTTCATGTCAAAGCAGGGGCCTTTTGTGGCTCTGTCACAAATCTGCCAGGAAAAACAGAAACCATCTGTTCAGGCCTGGGCCTGAGAGGGGATGAGGGTGTAAATACATGAGTTTAGCCCTCGCCCTCAGCCCTGCCCGTGCTCACAGGACCACCGAGCCCACTGGAGGCTCCTCCACTTCCACTCAGATTCATCCTGCTCTCCACAGTCTGTGTTGTACAGTGGATTCAGGACAAACTATATCAGTTTCTGCCATCTGCTAGAGGAGCAGATGGCATAAGGCGCACATAACAAACCAACCAACTTTTTATGACTTACAGAAATTGTACTTTGTTTTTATTGGGATACAGTATGTTTCCATCTATCACCTGTTGTTTTGTGTTAATACAATGTGGATAGAATATGGTGTAGTAGTGAAGATGTGTCATTTTAATCTGTAAAAACCTGAATGAAATAGAACACAGATGCAGGCGTGTAGCAGCACTGGTCCACTGTTTGAGGAAAGTATGTTCATACTAATGCATGTTTCTTATTTACCAGTTTCTGTTACTGCTCTAAATGTCCCAGGCAACCAAACTCTTAAGAAACTGCAAAATTGGACCTCCATAAATGTACATTAAACACTGTTTGCTTTAAGAACTAGTATAAATCTGAGTAGAGTCTCAGTGCCAGTCCTGGCTTTAGTTATCGTTACACGAGACATTTTTAGGTTCTTGGTCCTAAAACCTAGGTTTTCCTCTTTCGTCCCAGTTCCAACTTGGACAAGATGGATTGTGATTTTTCTTCTTGATGGATGATTGAATTAATGTAAAGGAAATTTGACTGTTTATAGTCAAGAGCTCCACTTCCATTTCATATTTACACGGTTTTATGCAGGCGACCATTTTAAGTAGCAAAAAACTGGAATTGAGGCCCAGAGTGTCGTGATAGGAGGGTAAGCCCTTTCCTTGTCGGATAATCCAACGGCCAGAAAGCTCCTGCAGATGCAGGCATTTTAAAAGGCCTTATAATACCGAGCTTATGTTGTCACTATCTCATGTTCTGTGGAGCAGCAGCACACTCTGTGCTGCGCAGTGATTTAGTGGACAGCTGAAAATTATTGCTCTGAGGCCAGGACCATTCTCGATATCTATCAGGTTTTCTTTTTTCCTCTTTCATTTCATTCATCAATGATTTCAAAAATATGAAGTGTGTTTTACTGTTGTCTTC
Source organism: Maxillicosta whitleyi (assembly GCA_029822895.1). Lineage (NCBI taxonomy): Eukaryota > Metazoa > Chordata > Actinopteri > Perciformes > Neosebastidae > Maxillicosta > Maxillicosta whitleyi. The sequence goes on from JAPSES010000236.1 coordinate 9,818,331, forward strand.
ATTTTATGAAGAAAAACTAACGTTGCTTGGATGCCTGGATTTGTAGATGTAAACCAAACACTATCATGGAGGATAAACAGAAAGTAAATTGTTGATATTGGCACATGGCAACATACCAAAGTGACTTAGACAGAAGTACACAGAGAAATCAAACATATGTGTGTGACAGCAGGCAGCTTCAGTCTCAGTTTGACACAAATTCACATTTAATTTTCCACTGATTTAACCAGAAAAAACACAGGCAGTAGCATAGATAACAGGTTGATGTACATACAACAACATATATTGAAGAAGTGGATAACAGAACTATAAAATAGCAAAAGTCATTGAACACATTCATCACAAGCCAATAACATGAGTATGAAATGGGTAAAGAACTGCTTTTACCCCATCTTAAAGTCATTTAAAATGACTTTAAATCCATCCAATGAGACCACCTCTGTAGGTTTAGGGTTATTTCATAACTACTCACATGTCGTTTCCAAACCACAATAATTCAACTAAAACATGTTTCTTTTGTTGCACAGATGATGTATCTTCAAAATTAATATTCATGGACCACCACATTATTATTCATCATGTCATTTTTTTTCTTTATTCCTAACCACAAATAACTTATCGCAAGCTTCTAGTTTTATTTTTTATGTTTTTGATTTACCTGTTATGACAGCAGTTCATCAGTGCACCTGTTAATTCCCATTCAAGAACCCAAGATAATGTTTTCATTAGCCACTGCCTAATATAATGGTACTTGACACAGTGTAAGTGATGGAGAGGCAGGGTGACCTTTCCCTGTGTCTGCCAAGCTGTTGTTGAGTACGTGTAGTTGTCAGCCTGCAGCGAGGAGGCAGAGAGGCACTGCTGAGAACAGTCATTAAGCACAGAGCAAAGCCAGCGCTCGGCACCGCTCAACACTTTTGATCTGCACATTTCAATTAGATTTCACATCAGGACGCCTGCCTTCCCTCAGTTAGCACCTGCGCCCCACTTTCCCAACCGGCCAGCCAGGCTGAAGAGGGAGGTGCACACGAAGTTTCCAGCTGAAGTAGATGCACAAACACATGGCAACATAATAGAGCTTTTAGACCGGATAATAATCATTAGCTGTTCTGTTCTTGTCAGGACAAGTTATACCAGGGTTCCATTCAGGGCTGTAAATGTCCCTCAGCTAGAAGGCGGATCATTCCTTCTTCTCCCTGTTTTTTATATTTTAAGGAGCCCTGCTGCTTTTTCTTTGCTTCTGCTCGGTAAGGCATGTGGAATCTATCCCATAACTCCAGATGTGCTCATCTGTAGAAGTCTTTTGACTTAAAAAAAAAAAAAAACTAAGCACAAGCTGTGGGTTTGGGACAGTTTTCCACAGGAGCGCAATAGCTTTACCATAACGCAGAGAAACACCTTAATCTTTCCTGAAATGTGAGAAGGTTTCATTGAACACCCTCAGTGAATGTTCCCTGTGCTGCTCTGCCTGATAAGATGGAGTCCTACAGGCACTCGTAGATATGAATTTCCCCTAAGAGCCACATGAAGGGAAATCTCATTAAACTCGCCTAAGCCCACAGAGTTGAGCATTTTCTGCCAATCAAAGCAGTGATTGAAAAAGAATTAAGTTGTGCCTTAATGTCAGATATTTGCACAACTTGTTGAAGCGATAAGGGAACAACCTCTGGCCACCTCCTGTGTTTTCAGAGTAGCCGACAAGAAACCAACTGGCCTCGAGAAGTCTCACTTTTCCTAAGATAAGGATTAAATGAAAACTCCCTTTAACTGGTGCCTATAATCAAACTGTTATATTTGTCAAAACTGGAATCAATAAATATGCAGGAGGATCCCCACATTCTGTCTTTTTAATCTTTCATACGTGCTTAAAAAGTTCTCTGCCTCTGTTTGATTTTCAGGGCATTTTTATAGATGATGTTAAGCTGTTACCGAAAAGCTGTTAATGCATTTGAGAGAGCGGTGCAGACTAATTTATGTCAACTTTCTCAGCTGAGGCAGAGAAGGAAAACAATCAATAGCCATTAAACCTTGGGAGCTTTGTTGAACAGCAGTTTAACAGACTTCAGACAGTAGACGTCTGCCCTCTGGGCTTTAAAGATTACAGGTGACTTACTGCTCACCCAACAATCACTTCACACCTTCATGAATATGTTATAGAAGAGGTGGAGGACGGCTAACAAGTGAGAGTTCATGGGGAGGGGAAAAAAAGCAAAGCTCTACAGGAAACTACATAATTGTCCCTGACTCCTGTCGCCAATTTTCAAGACTTGTGTATTATGAGTGCGGCCGGAAAGCGGCAGTTAATATGCACAGGCAGCCTCAGCAAAGTGCTTTCTGATCCATGATTGCATGTGTTAATGTTTCAGTTGGGTATTGATTTCCTGGCGGCCTTTTGTACACTGGATTTATCCGCCTCGCTCACTGGCAAGCGCGCCCCTCCGAATGTTTGATTAAAGTTCAATTGACTCTTCCAGTGAAGGGGCGAGGAGCCATTTCACTCCCTATTTGTAGCGCCAAAGCTCTGCCTGACATGTTCTTTTGTTCCTATTCAAGCTCCTGCCACCCAGGCAGCCACCATTGCACTGATCCTAATATCCCTGCATTCAGTTAGCCTCCTCGCCTAATCCTGGGACAGACGAGGCCGCAGCACAAACATGCATGGCCAGCTACAAATCCTGGCATGGACTGACCCATTATGGCCTTTCACTGACATGCTGCATTAAATACCAGTATCTATCTGCTGCATTGGATTCACCTTAACCACTGATCTTTCATAGCGACTATTTCTGATTTTTCACTCCAAAATTCCAAGAAAACTTCAAGGCAATCTTTTTTTTTTTTTCTGAAAAAAAATTAAATGTGTTAAGTGTCATGTTATGATCATATTAAGGCTACAGTATGTCCCTTTTGTCCAGACATGGTGCATGAGACATGTGTTTGTATCTGTGTTGGAAGCTGGTTGCTAGCTAACGGTAGCTAGTGTTACACACTGTTCGAGGAGCAGAAGAGAGCCACTGGAGCATGAGCAAACACATCTCCCAGTAAACTAACTCCAACATGTTTTGGCATCGAGCTGTCCTGTGGTTATCAAAAAGACCAACTGGAGCGCCTCAGGGTGGTTTGGTGCATGTCGGAGTTTGATTATTGGGTTTAATATAGCTGTGCTATAACAATAAAGGTACTTAAAGTGCCTCAGGTTTTCCTCCGATTCCGTTTATATATTTATATCCCTTGAACTGCACTGGTGTTTCTGAATCCTGGTGGAAGGTCTCGGAATGGGCCAAGGACAAACTGATCAAAGTCTGGAACAAATCCATAGAATGGGTGAGGGCTGGAATTGTGTCTCTAGAAGTGTAACTACTAACAAATGAATAAAAATATAACCAACTGGTACCAACTAATGAATTACAACGAACATGTTTGCTCTTCTGTTATCATGGTAACATTCAGTTATACTACTTAGTGGAATCAACTGACAATAAGGTTAAAAATATAGGTCATAATTAGTGGTTTGCTTGTGGTTTACAATACTGTGGGATGAGAACGAGAGTGGACTGTTGGCCTTGAGTTCTGCACTTTGAGGTCAGATCTGCGACCTTTTCACACCCAGATGTGCAGAAGAACACTCTGCTCATTAAAGGATGTCTGTGTGTTCTATTTTCCCCTTCTAACAGAATGTGTTTCATGGTTCATTGCAGGGAGAGCTAATCACCTTCTACTATTATTGGAAGAAGACCCCTGAAGCAGCCAGTTGTCGAGCCCATCGCAGACACCGCCGCCAGCCCGTCTTCCGCCGGATCAAGACAAGGACTGCCTCCACTCCTGTCAACACTCCTTCACGTCCTCCCTCCAGCGAATTCTGTACGTATATTTGACCCCTTCAAAGACAGGAAGCAACTAGACTTGACCTGATGTGTTCTGGTGTCGGAGCGGTGTAAGTGAAGCCTGTCTTCTCTCCTCCAGTGGACCTCAGCTCTGCCAGCGAAGATGACTTTGACAGTGAAGACAGCGAACAGGAACTGAAGGGCTACGCCTGCCGCCACTGTTTCACTACCAGTAAGACATTATATTCCATTTACAGGCACTCACACTCATCATATGGATTGTTTGGCTATTCCTGTCCTGATTGGGATCAGTGAGAGGCTGCACAACACAGCGCTGTGTGACAGATGGGCATCAGAGGATGTCAAGACTAATTTGATCAAATCAGCCATGAGCCTAGAGCTCAGTCACTCTCTCTACCTCATTATCCTTCCTCTCTCTCCACACAGCTGCCTCCCAGTGCCAGGATCCCATCTGACAATACATTTCTGCCATCACAACCAGGGTGGCTAATATCTTTGACTGTATAGTGTTAACCCACAGAGACCTTATTACTGAGAAATTAAATGTTTAATTCAACATCGGCAGTAATTTGACATTTAACTCATAAGTTGCACTAAGTTTTGTTAGTTAAGGATGTTGCCTTGATTCCACTTCATCATTATAATAGTAAAATCATTTCGGTTTGTTGTTTTGTACTTCTCACCACCTGTGCGAGGGTGTTGTTTCACAACTGTAAATGGCTTTCCACAGCCTCCAAGGACTGGCACCACGGGGGCCGGGAGAACATCTTGCTGTGCACAGACTGCCGTATTCACTTCAAGAAGTACGGTGAGCTGCCCCCCATCGAGAAGCCTGTGGACCCACCGCCATTTATGTTCAAACCTGTGAAAGAGGAAGAGGATGGACTCAGCGGGAAGCATAGCATGAGGACCCGACGGAACCGAGGCTCGGTGCGCATACACTCCCGCCCCCCATGTCTGTCCCTCTATTTTCACCTTCAGGATCCATAACTTCAGAGTTTATCCCAGGAGTAACTCAGAACCACAAGCTTATCATGATAAAATGCAAAGCAAACAACTTTATCAGTCCCACCAGGGGGAGTTTGTTTGGAGCAACACTAAACTAAACATATAACACCTTTACTACTGCCACAGAGACAGCTTTCACATCCACAGTTCTCATAAATGTTCCGTTATGATTGATGTTAATTCTGTTTTCTCTGGACAGATGTCGACGCTACGTAGTGGTCGTAAGAAGCAGACAGCCAGCCCCGATGGCAGAGCTTCGCCTACAAATGAGGATTTGCGCTCCAGCGGACGTACCTCACCAAGCGCAGCAAGTACTGACAGCACAGACAGCAAGACAGACTCCATGAAGAAGCCCAGCAAGGTAAACACAGCACCAACTCTTGGAAGTTTTTCCTATGTACACATTTGGGTTGCATGTACCCTAAACGCTCTGCTGCCTTGGCTCTACAGAAGATTAAGGAGGAGGCACCTTCACCTATGAAGAGTGCCAAACGGCAACGAGAGAAGGGAGCTTCAGACACAGAAGAACCCGAGAGGGCCAGCGCCAAAAAGTCCAAGACACAAGTGAGTTAATGGTCTTTGTGCTGCTGAGCCACATGCGGTCTACAGAATCCACAAGTCTAATCAATTTGTTTATTGAACACTAACAGAATTAAAAGCATCAAACCGATAATCATTTATCTAAACTGTACAACCCACACAGAATTTATCCCAGCTCCCCCAGTTATCAGAATCACAATCAGCTTTATTGGCCAAGTATGTGAACGCATACAAGGAACTTGGCTTGGGTTTTTACATTGCTCACATTCAGTTCCAGTTAGTGTGTCATGTGACATTTGCTCTCATAAGAATCAAGTACTTCTAGATTTAATACGTTCCAAGTGTATTTCATTCACAGTATTTTAAAAATTGTTAGATGTAACTTTTTTGAACTTTTTATGATGAGTCTTGTTTCTTCCTCGTCCCTCAGGAACTCAGTCGGCCAGATTCGCCTTCAGAATGTGAGGGGGAAGGTGAGGGCGAGGGTGAGAGCTCTGATGGGCGTAGCATCAATGAGGAGCTCAGTAGCGATCCTAAAGACATTGACCAGGACAACCGGAGCTCCTCTCCCAGTATCCCAAGTCCTCGCGACAATGAGAGCGACTCTGACTCGTCTGCACAGCAGCAGCAGCTCCTGCAGAGCCAGCACCCTCCAGTCATCCAGTGTCAGCCTGGCACCTCAGCTGCATCCTCAGCACCCCCTCCACCCACGACCTCAGCCCCCTCACAACCTCCACAGGTGTCCCCCACAGCAGCCTCCGCCTCACTACCTCCTCAGCCTATACCCCAGGCCAGCCCCATGTCGCTTATCCAGTCAGGAGCGCCCCTTCATCCTCAAAGGCTTCCCTCTCCACATTCACCTCTGACTCAGGCTCCGCCCCCTGGTCCTCCGGGCCCACCTCAGTCATTACCCAGCTCACATCACGGGCCCATGCCTCCTATGCCACATCCACTGCAAGCTGGTCCTTCACACATGCCTCACCCCCACTCCATGCCGCCTCAGGGCTTCCCTGTGGGTCAGTCTCAGGTCCCACCCCCACCCATCTCCGGCCAGTCGCAGCAAAGACCGCACACGCCTCCTTCCCAGTCCCAGTCATCCTCTCAGAGCGGAGGCCAGCCCCCCAGAGAGCAGCCACTGCCCCCTGCACCAGTGTCCATGCCTCATATCAAACCTCCACCAACCACCCCCATCCCTCAGATAACCAACCCACAGTCCCACAAACACCCGCCTCATGTGTCGGCACCTCCGTTCCCACAGATGCCTTCGAACCTGCCTCCACCTCCAGCTCTCAAGCCCCTCAGTTCTTTATCCACCCACCATCCTCCATCAGCACACCCGCCTCCTTTACAGCTCATGCCTCAGGGGCAACAGCTTCAGCCTCCCCCCGCCCAGCCCCCGGTTCTCACCCAATCCCAAAGCCTCCCACCATCATCCAGCCACCAGCCTCCACCAGCTCCCCCTCTGCCGCCCTCCGCCGCTCCATCTCACCCCAGCGGACCTCCGCAACCGCCATTCTCGTCTCATCCTTTCAATACAGTTCTACCTCCAACCGGCCCTCCCCCGTCGTCTTCAAACTCGATGCCGGTTTTACCGCCTCCATCTTCCTCTGCAGCGTCCTCTTCCATCTCCATGCCACTTCCCGCCTCGGTCACGTGCGCCGGCCCTGGTCCGGTGCTCCCACCTGTACACATTAAAGAGGAGCCTCTGGATGAGACCGAAGAGCCAGAGAGCCCCCCACCCCCACAGAGAAGCCCCTCCCCAGAGCCTACTATTGTCAACACACCCAGCCATGCCAGCCAGTCAGCACGGTACGTGTTTTACCCACAAACAGACCATATAAATTCTAGTTTTTCTTTTCATGAGTCCATAAGTAGTTCTAGTTTTATTCTGGCTCGTAATGTTTTAGTTCAGATTGCTCATGTGTAATGAAGAAAGTCAGGATTTAAAGATTCCTTGTTATGTAAAACCATTATACCTTAGTACACCGGCAAAAACTAAACTCATTTTCATGCAGTTCTGCCCAGTTTATATCCATCATATTCTTTATTTCATTCTTTTTTTGCTCTTTTTTTTAATCCCAGGTAACAAATGATTTTTGCCCCCGCTAGTTTTATTATTTAACTAGAAAGAACCCTGCCTTTTAAAAAGAAAAATACAGCCATCAACACTGTTATCTGTTGAACTGTTTGTGTTGTCTTTTGTGGAGATGCTGATTAGCTTTCAAACACACGCAAAAACAAAGTCTGTGCCTTCAGGTTTTTCAGGATTTGATGTCCACAATAAATCGAACGCCCTGAACAAAAACAGGCATTCGAGGCCAAAATTAGCCTTGAGCTCCGAGCAGCTGACGGAAAGGAAATATCAGGAGTGTAGAGCAGGGAGATTAATCACAACAAGATGTGAAGGAAGTGAAGGAACTGAATACAGACTGAGCGCCAAGGCAGTTTGTTTACTTGAGAGAACTGGACAAAGTGTAAAATGCTACAATCGTCGAAATTTCTTGTAAATGTAATAACGAAGGTTCTGTTTGCTTTCTGCTGCTCAGACAGTGGTAGTTATCCCTATTGAATACATTATCTGAGGAACTCAGACTATAACATTTGCTGCCCTTTTAAATTATCTCTCAAGTCTGACTTTTACTGTTCAGCCTTTTCTTAATTTTCTCAGTTTGTCTTTTCGTTGTCTTACTTTATGTGCCTCTTTATCTGTTCTTTTAGCCGTTTAGTCATTGACGTGTTTTATGTATTTGGCTTTTCTCCTGGCTTCTTTTATCTGTTCTTGTCTATGAAATACTTTATAGGAGCAGTTTGGAAGTTATTGCTATAATTAAATGTTCTTTGTCTTCATCGACCGCAGGTTCTACAAGCACCTGGACCGGGGTTACAACTCGTGTGCTAGGACAGATTTCTACTTCAGTCCTTTGCCATTATCTAAACTGGCGAAGAAACGGGAGGATGCTCTGGAAAAAGCCAAAAGAGAAGCCGAACAGAAAGCCAGGGAAGAGAAGGAGCGAGAGAGGGAGAGGGAAAAGGAAAGGGAACGAGAACGGGAACGAGAGAAGGAAGCAGAGCGAGCTGCGGTGAGTGTTTTTTATCCAGTTCTATTTGGCGGCGGTTAAATGTTTTCTTAAATTGTTCGTTTTCTTAAACATTTCATTTATTTCTCCCCTTCCAGAAAGCTCCCAGTTCCTCTCATGAGAGCAGAATGGGTGAGCCTCAAATGGCTGGCCCCGCCCACATGCGTCCACCCTTCGACGGCCCCCCCACCACCATCGCAGCTGTGCCTCCATACATCGGCCCTGACACGCCGGCCCTGCGCACTCTCAGCGAGTACGCCCGACCCCACGTCATGTCCCCCACCAATCGGAACCACCCCTTCTTCGTGTCCCTCAACCCCGCAGACCCTCTGCTGGCCTACCACATGCCGAGCCTGTACAACGCCGACCCGGCCATGCGGGAGCGCGAGCTACGAGAGCGGGAGATGCGCGAGAGGGAGATTCGTGAGAGGGAACTAAGGGAAAGAATGAAACCTGGTTTTGAGGTCAAGCCTCCAGAAATGGACACACTCCACCCGTCAACAAACCCCATGGAGCACTTTGCCCGGCACGGCGCCATCACGTTGCCCCCCATGGCCGGCCCTCACCCCTTCGCCTCCTTCCATCCGGGTCTGAATCCATTAGAGCGTGAGCGGTTGGCGCTCGCCGGGCCCCAGCTGCGGCCAGAAATGAGCTACCCAGAGCGTCTGGCTGCAGAGAGACTCCACGCGGAGAGGATGGCCACGGTAGCCAACGACCCCATCGCCCGTCTGCAGATGTTCAACGTTACGCCGCACCACCACCAGCACTCGCATATTCACTCCCATCTCCACCTCCACCAGCAAGACCCACTGCACCAAGGTAAACGAAAGCCCTGCTCATATTCTATAAATGCAACTGTTTATACAAAACAACCATTTTATTGGACTTTATCCAAAATACTATATCAGCGGATGTACATTTATATTACACTTATAATGTAATTTGTAAAAATGAACCATTGAAATATGAACCGTATGTATTTGTTGTTAGTTTCATTTTGGCTAATTATTTTTAATCCCCCCTAATTTTTTAATTATATTGATTTTTGAGTTTTGTTGTATACGAACAAAAGTAAAATACATTTTTTTATGCTTTTTTTCTTAAACCAATGTGCATACTGTAGAACATTTAATTGTAATATCATGGAAAAATATGTTCTACACTGTTTTTATAAATGCATTGTGCATGTTTGTTTTATGCTGTTGTCACATTGATGTAAACATGAATGTTTTATTGTGCCATGTTGTTGTGAAACAGTTATATTCAATATTTGAATGCGATATGATATTTAGCACAAGTAAGAGCATTTTTAGGTATATGAAATTGTTACAGAATAGACAAGGACCAAGAATAAGGCCTTGAGGCACTCCACAGAACATGTAGACGTAGTTTGTTCTGTTACTGAAGTTATCAGATAAAACGCTTGTAAAGATACCAATTTGACTTTTTAAAAGCTACAATAATAATGGCAGTTTGGAACAGGAAAAATCTGCCCCCCCCCCCCCCACTCCAGAAAAAAATTAGCTTGAAATGAACGTGGACGTGATAGAAATTTGAAAACCTTTTGAAACTTAACATCAAACTCAAATAATGAATCAGTCAATAATTATTAGTTACTCATTATCGAAGTAATTGTAAAAATGGGAGAAATTTAAATTTTTCTACTCATTCTTTCTTTTGCGAATCCCGTTCCGCCCCGCCCACTGGCCCAGCTCCTCGTAAACGCCTTACTACAGATGAATAGGCCCGTCTCTGAATAACATTATGTGTAACTGGATCCAGTTCTGATACTGGGGATCTGAAATGATCAACACTTTTCTGTTTTGCCTCCAAATTACTTGCGGAAACTTTTTTTTTCATCTCATTCGACCTCCTAAACTAACGTGCGGTATTGAAATGCGAACCTGGCTAAAACCATGCGATATCCTCATTAAAGTTGTGATGGAGGCAGCAGATGGCTCCTGCACTCTTCGGTCAACCTTGAGAGGAGTCAGATTACATGACGTTGTCACTGTTTCCTGCAGCATGCACTGTGTGTGTGATACACTGTCTGTAAATGAGTGTCCCTTGAACCTAAGACTCTGACACCCAGAAGGTGGTGGTGAATGTCTTGTGTGTCCTCCAGGGTCGGGGGCCCATCCGCTGGCAGTCGACCCCCTGGCAGCCGGACCTCACCTGGCCCGCTTCCCGTACCCGCCCGGCGCCATCCCCAACCCGCTCCTCGGACAGCCGCCGCACGAACACGAGATGCTGCGACATCCAGTTTTCGGTAGGCTCCCGGCCAGACCCCCCCCCCCCCCCTTTTTAACACCATTATCACATCCGTTCCATCTCAGACGCAGTTCCTCATTATATATTTTACTCGTTTATCCTCTAGGTACTCCATACCCACGGGACCTACCAGGAGGACTGCCCCCTCCCATGTCCGCCGCCCACCAGCTGCAGGCCATGCATGCCCAGTCAGCTGAGCTCCAGAGGCTGGCCATGGAGCAGCAGTGGCTCCACGGACACCACCACATGCACGGAGGTCCGCTGCCAGGCCAGGAGGACTATTACAGGTCAGACAGGAAACACAAGACAGGACACCAACACACTGGGCTGCAGCCAGGCACGCTTTTATTTAGGACTGAATTACACAGGAGAGGTGTCGGAGCCTAAAAACAAAAAACAAACCCTGAGGAAACACATACCAAATATATCCGGTTTATTCTAAATATTATTTAACTATTGGAACGTTACATGATTCAAATTGACTTTAATATCCTGTATCCCTACCATGTAGAATTTATCACATGTTAGTATGAAGTCTTGTTTTGTTCCAGTACTTTTTGTAAAATTCACATATTACACTAATAAAGCCACGATACATTGAGACAAAGTATGTAAAAATGTTACACAGTCACAGAAAAACACATTAGACCATCAAAAGTCACCAAAAACAATGTTTATGCAATCAAATACTAACTCCTGTGTGTGTCATGTGACTAAAACAGACAGAAAAGAAAACAGGGAATCTGTAAAAGCTCTGTTTTTGATGTAAGAACTGTACTGAACTGTTTAGTTTTTATCAAAAAAAAAACAAAAAAAACATGTTAAATGGATAGATATCAGCTCTGGAATTAAACTATTATGAGATATTTTTGTTTTTATTATATTTGTCCAAACAAATGTACCTTTAGTTGGACCAGGCATTAAAATGAACAAGAAATTTACGAAAAACAAGGGTGGTCTAATAATTTTTTCCGTGACTGTACAGTAGAATTTGTTGACTTGTGAGTATGTCAGTATATCAAATGTTACTGAAAACGGTCAAATTTACATCCATCGTGTCTGTATCGGTGTCGTGTCCCCTTTATTAAACGTAACCAAACTTTAATACATGACATTACTTTTATTTTGTTAGCATTGAGTTGTCATGTTGAACGTACAATGCGTTTAATGACACGCATACACCTGCAGTGACCGAAATCGGACGGTAACACCAGATGAATTTTTTTTTTTTTTTCACAAGTATAATGTTGAACGTATTAAATTAAAACAACTGAAATAAACATTCAGAAGACATGTTTTGTATGAGATGAACAGGATATGGGACGCAGACTGTATCTATATTCACTGTTTTGTCTGTAGTTTTTATGGGACAATTAAACACCATTACTTTACTGTTGAGTTGAGCAGTAGTGCAGTAAAAACAAAACAAACAGTGAATTCACACATTTACGCCGGACGTTGTTTGTGTTTCAGCCGGCTGAAGAAAGAGAGCGACAAGCAGCTGTAACCGAGCGAGCGAGCGGGGGCGTCGACCACCGGCTGCAGGACACAGGAAGCTGTTACAGAAACGGTCTTCTTCCCAGATCCTTTGAACACATTCAGCTTTGAAGAACGGAAAAGGCCAAGTGGATCGTCTGAGAATTCTCCTAAAATTCTGTTTTTGTTTTTTTGTTTTTTTCCTTTCAAGGACTTTTTTTTTTTTTTTTTTTTAATTATTATTTTTCCAGACTTTCTTTGGTTATATAGCCAGTAGTGACAACGTCCTCCAGACTCCTGCATGACAAGCTTCCCACAATTTTATTTTATTTTTTTATTTTTATTTTTTTTTTGTAGGTGCTAGAACAAGACACTGTGCTTATCGACAAAAAAAAAAAAAAAAATTTAAAAAAAAAAGACAAGACCGGTCAGGCCGTTTATGGAAAAATAACAAGTGCTATCTTAAATTCAACATTTATTTTAATACATTGTTGGAGGTTTTTCATAATTTTAAGAAAAGCTACCGCATGGCGTTTTTGAGTCTGTAAATAGTATATATAAACATATAATTATTATTATAATTATTATTATTACTAGGTGTGGACTCCAAACTAAGTCGTTTCAACCTCCAATATAATTGTTTTGAAGCATTATCCCTTGTTTCAGAGGGGAGCACCATGGCATTATATGAGCAGTTTCCCAGAGAGTGGAGTTGTGACGTTCCTCTGACATCACTTTGTTAGATTTAGTCCTATGTACACTTTGTAAACCATAAAGCTGTCACACGCTCATCATTCATCGTCACATGACATGCACCAGGTTTGTCCGAATGTGTAAAACTCACACGTGGGAGTTGATGATTTGAAACACTTGAAGAGGCGACGCAGTCGTCACCGGGGCGCCGGCGGAGTGCACGCCGCCCCCCCCCCCACACCCGGGGATCGAACACGAACAGAAGACGCACTGAAAAAGTACGGTTGAGCTCCACTCAATTTGGTTTTTACTTCCAACAAATAAAAAACAAAAAAAATTCAATATTTAAAGTCGACAGAGACGGAGTAATACTTTATTTTTTTTAAACCAGAGAAAGATTTTAAGGATTTTTTACAAATTTGGACACTAGAAATGTATTTGGTTCTTTTAAATGCAGATTTTTTTGATTTTAGCTCGGAACAGGAGCCTGACGGGACTTGGGGATTGTTTTAACGTGTGAATGGACGTGAGTCGGCGCGGAGCGTGGCGTTCCCGTTTTTTTTTTTTTTTTTTGTGCCACCTGGCTTCGGTCGTCGGCTGCAGGGCTCGCATCCGACAGAGTCACCCTCTGACTCGGCTGTAATATTGTTCACTGTGACGCTAGAGGAGGGGGTGGGAGGGGAGGGGGCGGAGCCGAGCCGTGACCACCAGGAGGCAGAGGGTCAGCGATTATGAACGTGTGCGTTTCCTCACGATGTTTTCATTTGCCTTGGTTTCCTTAGGGATACACACACCCTCCTGAGGCGCAGAGGTGTGTTTGTGTGCCACTGACTGTTACGAGTAGTGTTGACCTGTCATACCAGTGCACATGAGCCCCAGTTTGTTCAGTTCTTTTTCTTTGTTTTTCTTTGTAGCCATGACACGAGTTCTGCATTTGATCCGTGCACTAAGACTGTTCGACTGTCATGGACATTCTGAAAACTGTGGCTGTTTTTTTGTTTTGTTTTTTTAACCAAATGAAGAAACTGTACTTGCATTTAAAGTGACCATATCTTTCCTTGGAGCACTATAATTTACATTCGAGAAACATTAAAAAGATTTTAGAAAATGAAATATATTAAAAAAAAAATTTAAAAAAAACAAAAAAAAAAACATCCATTATCCAACACATGCCTCCCTTTTTAAAAGTCCAAAAAAGCCCACGACAAGACACCCGTCACTCTGTCTCGCCATTTCTGTCTCATCATCCTTTGCCTCGTTTTCCTGACGATTCCCTTGCCTTTTACTCCCTCTTTTTGTGTCTCCAAAACCTTTGATGTTAAGTGTTGTCAATGGTTTAGCTTCTTGTTTCAAAGCGGCAATAGCAGAATGTAAATTCTGACTGCTAAGATTTATATATATACTGGTATCTTGAAGCTTATTGTATATATGAGTAGTCGCCATGGGATGACACAATGTAAACAAAAAGTAGAAATAATAAGAAAAATTGTGAGTCCTGTGTTCTCTCATTTGAGTATTTTGTAATTTTTTTGAAAAATTTGTGGAATTAAAATAAACAACTAAGTTACACCACAACACGTGACTGTTCTTTTCTCTTTTGTAAAATGATTTAGTGATTTATTATGTTTATGTTTTTGCCAGCGTTTGTTTGTCTGTCTGACTGTTAGCAACATAACTCAAAAAGTTATGGACGCATTTTGATGAAATTTTCAGGATTTGTTGGCAATGGCACAAGGAAGAAATGATTAACATTTAGGGGTGATCCGGAAGAAATCCTGGATTCTGGATCACTTTGAAATTTTCGTTAACTTTGGGGTCAATGGGGCCAAAAATGTTGTTTCTCAGTATCTGGGTTAATTATTGACCAAACCTAATGA
>JAPSES010000236.1:9838054-9873008 GCA_029822895.1 Maxillicosta whitleyi
AGTGCAGTAGTTTGTTAAAGTGCGATAGTTTGTTAAAGTGTGATAGTTTGTTAAAGTGTGATAGTTTGTTAAAGTGCGATAGTTTGTTAAAGTGCAGTAGTTTGTGAAAGTGCAGTAGTTTGTTAAAGTGCGATAGTTTGTTAAAGTGCGATAGTTTGTGAAAGTGCAGTAGTTTGTTAAAGTGCGATAGTTTGTTAAAGTGTGATAGTTTGTTAAAGTGTGATAGTTTGTTAAAGTGCAGTAGTTTGTTAAAGTATAGTAGTTTGTGAAAGTGCGATAGTTTGTTAAAGTGCAGTAGTTTGTGAAAGTGCAGTAGTTTGTTAAAGTGTGATAGTTTGTTAAAGTGCGATAGTTTGTTAAAGTGCAGTAGTTTGTGAAAGTGTGATAGTTTGTTAAAGTGCGATAGTTTGTTAAAGTGCAGTAGTTTGTGAAAGTACACCTGGTTGTATGCTGCCTGTGCTTACATTCTTGTTGGACACATTTACAAGGAGATTTAGATCAAATCCGAACAGGACCTTCCTATGAAATGACATTCAGCCGTATAATATTCCCTGTATTGTGTTCAAGAGTCAGTTTCCATTAGATGCGTCTTATTGTTGAATCCCTGCGTACTGTAATGACTCTCCCAGCGTCTACGTCTGTGTCAGTGTCATTTCTTGTCTGCATGTGTTTGCGTTGCTGCCTGCTGTGTGTTTGAGGCCTGGGCTGCGGCTCCCATGCTTCTAATGATATCCTGCTCTCACATTCCTGTCATAGCCGATCTGGATTCCCCCCTTGTTTGCACCAGTGGATCAGCCCAGCGTGGCCACCGGCCCGGCCCGAGCATTCCTCACCCACTCCCAACACACACTCACACACCCTCCAGAGGCCTCCGTTGACGCCTACCGCAAACCTCACACACACTGTCTGTGCTTCTCCCACAGTACTTCTCCCTTCTGTTTCTATTGTCCTGAATTAAATTTCAAGGGAACAGCCTGTAGCTAGAGTCATATGAACTCTTTGTTCAATAAAGCGTGCCAGGTTTGGTTCCTCGCTGGCAGAGGGTAGACAATGCAGGGCTCGCACGCTAGACTTCCAGGCTCCTCTTTAATGTGTTGTCATAAAACATGCAGCTGGCAGAGACTTAACGTTCAGTGGGACTCCGAGCCCCAGGTTCTGCCCTTCCAACTGTCCTCATACATGCGTCTTATTGCAGTGTCTGTGCACTGTCAGAGTCACATAGACCTGACATTTCAGCTCCTTCACAGCCACGGCTTTCAATTCACCATTCACCCAGTGGAAAATGTGAAAAATAAGGCGACTGCTGGGGCTTCAGTCTACAGAAATGTCCTTTACTGTCATCTCCACACACTGGGCCAGTGGGATATTGGTTCTTGGCAGTGCACGCTTTCAAATAAGACTGCAGGCTGTCGTCTGATTTACGTCTTCCTTGCTTAAAAAAGTGGAAAAAAAAAAAAAATCACAGAATGAACTTAAGAAACAGTCTGCGTACGGCCATGTGGCTTATCCCTAACTTTTTAAGTCAAGTCATGTGGTTTTTATAACTCTTTGCAGCTCAAAAACAGATTTGTATCAGCTTTGCATTTACAAATAAATTTTGTTAGCTTTTAGAACAGAACCTTGTAATAAATCTCAGAGCCATCCTGCACAGACACAGACTGGGTTAATAATACAATACTGGAGTCTGTCTGACAGTAGAATATTCAAAGAATAACGGCACAATTTAAAATGTTTTATGTTTTTTAAGTAAAATATGAAGTAGAAGTTACAGCCGAAGGGGAGGCACGGGATATTGTTTTTGGTTCGGTTTGTTTGTTTATTAACACTTTAGCAGCAAAACAGTGAGTTCAATTCATACCAAATTGGGTTCATAGATTGCCAGTGACCTAGAATAGATGTCATTATATTTTGGGAAAGGTAGGTCAAAGTTAAATTTTTTTACGATTTCTTAAAAAAATCTAATTTCGTTTTATAATTGGTAGAATACATGCGAGGGTCGGGGTTTATTGTGCCAGGCACCACTTGTTTTGGTTTGTTTCTGACCTAAATCTATTTCAAAAGTATCTGTAGAAATTCTGCGCAAAATGCTCTTAGTAACGGCGTATTAATGTTTTGTCAGAACGGCACCTCACAACTTTTATTTTTTTTAATGTTTTCTGTTTCAAACTAAAAGCACCGTCATTACACATGTGCACTTCTGAGCACTCTGATTTTTCTTCTTCTTTTTTTTTATTAGATAGCATTTTTGACTTTGAACAGAAGTTATACTACTATTCAAACTGTTAACGGTTGTGTCTTTTGACTGAAAATTTAATAAATGTAGTTAAAAGTAGATTTTTAAGCAGTGATGTCATACATACAGCCATCTTTACATGTCATGTCTGCCTATAAACGCATAGGATGTGGTTAAAAATAAAATGAATTAAAATAAAAAAGTACAAAATAAAAGTAGGTAGCAAGGATAGTGACTAAGCAATGCAGAAAATGAATGAAAATAAAATTAAGATATCACATGCTGAAAGTGTACTAGGCTAAATGTGTTCCTGAACATCCCAGTGTAGCTAACTGTAGCGTGTAATCATGTACTATTTGAACCTCAGGTATTTTTAGTCACTGCTCATTAGTTTGTTGATAAATGTCATTTCCATGAGGAGAAAGTAAACACAAGCTACGCTCTCTATCAGGTTTATTGACTTAATTCAACATCCTGCTCCAACAGCAGATGTCGATGGCAGAATTAAAGTCAGTTATAGCTGGTTTGTGACCCAGTTTTATGGACCGAGCATAAAGACATGTCTGATATGGATCAGACTGTATCGAATGGGCCGGTCTGAGAGGCCTCTGTGCGCCGTGAAGCACTTAGGATCAAATGTGTTGTCCGTGAAGGTCTGCACACATAAAGGTAAGCTGTTCAGGTCCAGTAGATCGGGTAATGGCGGGACGTTTTACCTGGACAAACCTGGGGTACTTATACTTTACATGACTTTTACTACTTTTCTTGGTCAGACAGCTTTACTTTTCTCATTGCCGGTTTTCATCACCATCTGGTCCAATGGAAACCGCAGATGTGTGAATGTTTGCGATAAACTGAAGGGTCAAGTCTTATTTATTTTATGGGTTGAATGAAGAAGAACTCTTCCTCCTTAAAGGGATAGTTGAATCTGTATTTCATCCCCGCCATCAGTATAGTACACCTGTGTAGCTCAGTGGTTAACGCCATTGACTTTGTTGCGGAAGGTAGCAGGTTCGAGACCCAGGTGATTCCTCTTTATGCTATACATCCCAAAAGCCACAATTGTGCCGGTTCCAAGCCCAGTTGTGTCAGGAAGGGCGTCCGACCTTAAAACCTCTGCCAAATAAACATGCGAAGCTGTGGCGACCCCGAAAGGGAAAAAGCCGAAATCGTCATCAGCGTAGTACATCCACACTGACTTACCCCCCCCGACAGTGTCCTGTGAGCCCAGTTCTGGTCTGGTTTTGGTCGAATTGAAGGTAGCCCAGCAAGTTTTGCGGTGTCAATCTTCTAAAAATAACGTGTTCAAAAGAGTGATTTATTTGCATCACAAACCAATGTCCACGAAAAAGTCCCACCTTGTAATCACGTGGTCCTACTTTCTCTCATTTCCTAGCAGTTCGCTGTCATGCTGCTAACTGCTGCGCACTAGTCAACAACTTTTTTCAGCAGTGAAACAGGTAGACTAACTGTCATCTTGTGGCAGCGCGCAGAGATATGAAGAGAGAGAAAGTTTTGGATGTTCAGAGGCTCCGTAGTTACCATGGAAACACCGTCATCTTCTACAACATTGCTTCACTAGTAAAACCCGTGGTAGTTGGATCAATGACAGTGGATGGAAACACTTGGTTTATTATCAGTTAGTGATAGATTTTGTAGAAAAAGTCACTTTTTCTTCAGTTTTCTCTGTTTCTGATATAATAAAACAACTTTAATCAGACCTTTTTAAGAATATCTACAGGATCAGAAAATTAAATATAGGAAGATTAAGTGATTTACACTGAAAAAAACCCCACAAAATACAAAGGATAACGGTACAATCAATGATGATGAATCAAAAATGACAGCACTAAGGGTCTACAAAATCATTAATTCAGCAGTAATGAGTATATTTTTAGCTTTGTTTATTTGGAATACACAACCAAACCAACTAATCCTACTTAGTCTTTACAAATGAAACGGATAAGGAAACAAACAAAAACTTGTAGATATACATGAAAACAAATTATGATTGCATTTGCATATTCAAAAAGGAGTGTGAGGAGGTATAACTTAAATATATTTGTATATAATAATGAAGCATCAACATAAAAATACAACTAAAAAACATATATAATAGTAAAACAGCGACAAGAACCATTTTAGAGCATGACTTCTTTCTTGATAATTTGCTGATAATAGTAGTAGAGTCATTTAATATTGCAGCATTACTGTGATCCTTTTATTTCAGAAAAACACTTCCATACGTCTTCAAACCCCTGATATCGGATGCATTATCTGGTTTCGATTCATCCTGCTCAGTCCACTGGATACTGAGGCATATTACCCTTTAGTGTGGAGGTGTTGCTTGTACCTGGCCCTCACCCACAAGGTGTTATGTCAGGTGTTCTCCTGTGGGATGTGGTGGCGAGCAGGGAAATGGCAACATGGTGACCTAGGACACCTGAAGGAGAGTTTACTGCATTTGTGTGTAATGTTTCCATCACTGTGAGCAGTGATGGAAAAGAGATACGGGTTGTTTTTATAGATACAGCAAAGTAGAAATACTGCATTACCAGTCATAAGGTTATATTAAAACCATACTAAATTATTTAAGTATTGTAGGATTAATGTTGGAGCAGTGAGTGAAACATGAACTCATCACATGACCAGTAGGTGATGAGATGAAAAAACAAAATACACATATACACTAGGGGTGTGTTCAAAATATCGATGCGGGGATATATCGTTGCAGGCCTCTTCACGATACGCGTATCGATACGGAGGCGTCAGTATCGATATTTCACATGCAACAAACAATTAGTTTATCAAGTTTCTGAAACTGCATCTGACTTTGCATGTTTTAAGTTTTTCAAAGCCACCTTTATTTGTGCACTACAGCCAAGTTCTTAATGCAGTGTTTTACATGCACATTTTGCACATCAAAACAAAAAAATAACATTTGGGTATACATGTGTCTGTTTTCTGTCAAATGTGAAAAAAAATAAAAACTGTAAAAAAAAAAAATTAAATAAATAAATAAATAAATATAGGCCTAAAATATCGGGTCAGTACTTCCTCCACCCCCTGACGATCACATACTGAGTCCTAGTTCCACTATTGATCAGGAAAAAGCCGCATTGTCGCAATCATTTCACGAGGAGAGGTAAAAAATATTTCATTCTGTCTTCATGAGCAGCGGCGTATAAATGTGTTTCAGTTTTTTTTTTTACTTGTTCTTTGATCTTTTTTTGGTGAAATATGGGACGACAAGTCTTTGACATCTAATTTCGTAAGATGTAAGGAGAGAAAAAAAAAGATGAGAAACCAGTGCTTTAATCTTTATAATGTCTTATATATTGAACTTTTTAAAATTTTGTCCGGTGTGTGTGAAGTATTCGTAGAGGTGTCAGACAAGTGAATTGGAATTGGAAAAGCAATGTAAAGGAAATATTCAAGTAAAATAAAACACAAACCTCAAAACTGTATAGATCTACTACTGACAATGAGATGTGACGTTAGATTTTCATACAATTAGAACTGCGTGTAAAAGAACCAGTTGTATTTTTTTTTTCTACAAAAATTAACAGTTTAGTAAAGATAGTTGAATTATTCTTAGGTTGTTTGCCTCTCTTTCTGTCTCTGTTATTATTGGTTGTGTTTCCTGTTTTATTCTGAAATATTCTCCAGTGTCGTCATTCCTCTTCCTCTGTCTCCTGATTACCTTCACGTGCTGTTCCCTCTGGTCTTGCCCCTGGACATCCCTCTATATTTATACTTTGTCCTTGGCTGTCTTTTGTTCACCCTTGTGTTTTCACATTTTTTCAGCATTTATTCTCAGAAATAGTTTTTACCCTGTTTGTTTTTCTGATATTTGTATCTCTGTATTCTCCTTGAATGGTCCTGATTATCTGGTTTTGGACTGATCCCCTGTGACCTGTTTGTATTTTAGTCAAGACACTCCTTTTTTTTTTTTTTACTCTTTCTGACATTCCATTACCCACACTACCAGACTGTTATACATTTCAGAAATTCTTTTAGTATGTCCCAGTACACATGACGTCAAATAAAAGATGCCATAGGGCCTGACCGAGGGAGTAACAGAGTGAGAAAGCACTGTGCAGCAATAGTAATCATTCCATATCTGTTTTTTTTTTTTTTGCTGTTGTTAAACTTTTTATTAAGAGAAATGAAGCTTCATACACTGTGGACCCCAACAGGTCTTTTCTTTGGAGCATTTATAGAAAACGAGTAGGTTACAAAGGAGAAATGGGCAAAAAAAGGATGTTTCAAAATCCAATCATTGCACTTACTTTCTCTAACACAAGCACCCATCTAGATTTTTAGGTAACTGGTGTCCAAAAAAAGGGTGCTTCACGTTTTTAAATACATAATAAAAACAATAACAGAAACTTCAGTAACTCAAATAATAGCAATAGTTAAAGTAATTAAAATAAAACAAATCGCTGCATACATGTATAGCACCTTCTAATAGTGGCATAATAACTGCACCAAGAACAGAAAACAAACCCAGGTGAGTGGAGTCGAGAACTAGGGGGGGGGGGGGTTGTTGTCCCATGTCTGTTTTTTAAAAATGAATTTAGCAGCAACCATAATAGCTTAAATTGTAGGTCTGAGTAAGTACTCTAACATGCCATTAAGGAATAATAAGCAAATATTTAAGAAAAACATCCATTTATTATCATGTGAGGGAGTGAAAATATACAGTAGTTATTTTATTTTTGTTGTGAAAGACATTAATATATTTAATATATGGTAGCAGAGCAAGAATCTTTAAAACTAAGTGAGGTCTTTGTTCCACATGATGTACATTAATAATAATCAAATACTGATAAAATGATCAGTCTTTGGCCTCTGTTTCATTACTATATTTAATACACATCTCTCTGCTGTTTTATTGTTATTTATTTATTTATTTTTTAAAGTAGAAGATTAGACAGAGGCATATATTTTGAACATATTTATTTACACACTGCTATTTACATTCTAAATGTATGCTGTATATATTTATTTACAACCTTTACTGTTAGTAATTTACTCTGTATTCTGATAGATTTTCTTATATATCCAGTTGTATTTCAGGTACAAATTAAAAAGCAAACAGTTTTAGAAACTTTAGAGATATATTTTACGTGGAGTAATCAAAAATATTGTTTTAGAGAAAAAAGAAGTTGACTCTGATGTTCATTTTCACTGGGCCAGGCTCCATAAATACCATGATGTTCTACAAAGCTACATCCTGTTACATTTTGCAGTATCCAAACTGGCATGCTTTTCTGACTACCCATAATGCTCAGCAAGGGATGCATGAGATAGAACAGGGGTGTCAAAGTCATTCATGTTCAGGGGCCACATATGATCTAAAGTGGGCCTAACCAGAAAAAATAATATAAATAATAGAATACGAACTTATAAATACTGTCAACTCCAAAGTTTTCTTTATGTTTTTGAATGAAAAAAGTAATATTTCGTACTGTACTTGAACATGAACAAATTTATGAACAACCTGAAAATGTATTTAAAAACTAAGTGCACTTTTAACAATATTATTTTATTATTATTATTTTATTTTATTATTATTATTATGTGCATTACAACTTACAGATCACTTACAGTGCATTTACAAATACACAAAACATTCAGTAACAGGCAGAATATTATTAAAATAAGACACACTTCTCTTAAGACATTTCCGGGTGTTCCTATTTTTTCAGGTTATTTACATTTTTTGTAAAAAAAAAAAAAAAAAAGCCAGTCTGTAAATGGAAACATTTTCTGTAATTTGACTTTCGGAACTAAAAGAAAGAAAAAATTGTAGTTTTCATTATGATTGTATTTTACTGGTCTGATCCATTTTAGATTAAATTGACCTAAAATATTTTAACATCATTGATTGTTAATATTTTCTGTGTAATTTTTACATTTCACACATTCATCCCACGGGACAGATTGGACCCTTTGGCGGGACAGATTTGGCCCCCGGGCCGCACGTTTGACACCTGTGAGATAGAGGCTCAAAGGTCAAAACCCAATGTGATGACAAAGTAGTACTGTATACATGGTGCATGCAACAGTGCACATATGGAAAAGACAGCTGGAGAACGCACCGAAAGCATGAAGGAAACGAAGCAATTTGGAACGTAGCCCATCTCTGCATGTGACTGTCTGCTATTAGAGCCTATCCATTCACTCTGTAGTTTTCCTTTAAAGCTTCACTGCGTGATGTTTAATGGCGTCTAAAGGTGAAGTTACAGATTGTATCTAGTTGTAGATTCCCCCTTCACTTAGTCAGCAGTAGCGTTTCCATTGGACAGATGTGCAAAACTTTACCGATATTTACTAATTGTCAAAAAACAGATGTGTGTAATGTTGGTTTTTCCATTAAATCACAAATAGGATGATTTGTTTATTTATTATTACGAGATTAAGTTATGCCATAAACATGGTGACAAACGTAAATATCCTGTTGATTTACAGATATAGTCATTATTATTTATTACCTCTCTATCCCATACCGAATAAAAAAAACTCTTCTTGTTGTAACCTTAATCAACGTCTGTTTTTTTTGTTTTGTTTTGTCATTTTTTCATTCATGTGACTAGTTGTGCAGAGGTCTTTCTATCGCAGTTTTGAACAATATCAATTTTGCTATGTCTGAGAAACCACCTCTTGGCAGTTAGAGAGTTTTGGCAAAATTGTCATTTTTCAGCTCTGCATTTTTATAAGCGAGTTATATTCATGCAATTTTATGGTCAATGGAAAAGTTAAATGCTTCATAGTGGAAAAAAGGAGAAGTCCATTCTAAGCTTAGGGTGAACATGATGGACTCTATCTGTAGATATAAATAGCTTATTTTAACTTAATGAAAGCACATCCATTATTATTTTGAGGTGATTGTTCACTAATGAAAATGTTGGTTGGAATTTTTTTCTATTCTATTTCTGCAATTACCTCCTAAATATCCCTAAATCTGCACGCTGGAGCTTTTAAAGTCTCTATGAAGTAGCTAGTAGGGTGCACTTTAGTGTTGTATATTAATGTGTTTTTTTGTCAAAATAGGAAACATGGCATGTTACGTACGTCTAGAAAAGCCCTGTGTGGTGCACCTCCATCTGTGGAGAAGCAGGTAGCAGAATTTGTTAATATGCTGATGGGACAAAATTGGAGGATGACAGAATCAGCATGTGACTCATTTTTTATTGTGTTTTGAGGAAATTATAAAGTCTCAAATACTACTCATTAGGGGTGTGTTCAAAATATCGATACAGGGATATATCGTAACGGGCCTCTTCACGATACGCATATCGATACGGAGGCATCAGTATCGATATTTCGCATGCAACAAATAATTAGTTTATCAAGTTTCTGAAACCATCTTTATTTGTGCACTACAGCCAAGTTCTTAATGCAGTATTTTACATTAACTACAGTGGAATTGTTGCTCTACAGCAAAATAAAAAAATAACATTTGGGTATACATGTGTCTGTTTTCTTTAAAATGTTAAAGTAAAAACTGTAAAAAATAAATAAATAAATAAATAAATAATAATAATATATAGGCCTAAAATATTGGGATGTATATTGCGTTGAATACCATATACCGGAATGCACATATATCGCGATATGTATCGTATCATGACCCCTGTATCGGTATATGTATCGTATTGCGAGGTTGTTGGCAATATCCACCCCTAATATACACTGTTGCCCATAAATCAATCAATCAATCCATTTATTTATTACAAAATTCTTACAGTTAGAACTAACAGTTCATTTACAAGATACATTATGTATTTATATGTGGACCCCTGTATTAGGATATGTATCATATCGTGAGGTTGTTGACGGTACCCACCCCTCCTACTCATTATGTTTGTATGGAGTTCTGTCCACACATTCTACAAGACTGGGTAATTATTTGAGAAACTGCAGTCATTGCTCAAAGGTCCACACCCAGCTTCCAAATGCAGCAAATAGAAAACAATTAAATACAGGCAGAGGATCGAATCTCATTCAGATTTACATCAAAATGATTTCAATGCATTGCCTCAGGAAGTAGCATGAAATAAAGAAATCTGCATATAGTAACTGTATTTCAAGTAAAGCTTTGATTCAGTAATAAAAAGTATGGTTCAGGTAAAAGGATTATTATTACTATTATTATTACGTCATCTCTCTTCAATGACTCTTATTTAAACCTCAAATGCAATCATTTTACTGCACAGCCATGATTATCCTAAGTGTACTGGCATGTTTGTACTCACCTTTTTTTTTTTTTTTTTTTAGATATAATTATTTTTAACTATGTTTCACAGGAGAACCCAACAGCTATGATTTAGAGATCAGATGCCAATATCATTAACTCCCCGACCTAATAGGCTATAGGTCATCAGATTCCCGCAGTCTCCTATCATGCAGATAACCGAGTTGCGACCCCGGCCTGTCATACTTGCCGTTGTAGCTTAATAAAGCCTGCCCGTCTCAGGGTAGCAACAGCACCAACGCTAAATAAATCACAGCCAGTAAATGGCCTCTACTCCTCAGCAATTTCCTCAGCTATCATCAGTCTGTAGGCCAGGAATGATAGCACGCTGTCATTCGCCTGCTACCTTCAAGTAACCCAGCGCTGGCTCCGCCCGCAGTGTGCAGATGGGTTAGCCTCACCTTCTGCTGTTCTAGGCTCGAACATGAGGGTGAAAGGTGGTCTGAGGGGAAACCGGGGGCTTAAAGGTGCACCATGGGGCTACTCTGCTGAAGCTGTGGGATCAGGAGAGACTGGGAGAACCCTGACCTTGTGTTTGTGTAATGGCCGTCCGTGTGATAGATGGCATTGCCAGAGTGTTCACCCGCTGCGCTGTGGGGCTGTCCACTTGCCCTGACGCAGATGGATTGGCCTTTGTTTTTCCCCTCACTTCTGCTGTGTAATTAATCTTCACTGTGAGTCTATGGAGGTGAGCGTTCTGCAACTGTGGGCTGTAGGACGATAAACTCACCAGCAGGCAGGAGGAGGCAGCTTTCAAGGCCCTGAGGACAAGCACCACCTCGGAGATGGCAAAAGAAGATGTTTAAATGCATGCTGCTCCGGGCTGCCTGGCTCACCTTGGTTATCAAAAGAAGAGGCGGCAGGCATAATATTTGTCCCTGCTGCAGAGTACAATTTATCTTGGATGAAAATAGCATCTCTGGGAAGATTCAGCAGTAATAGACCCTCTCCAGCACCGCTGCCATCACATATTTTACACTCAGGCCTGGTTTCTTTCTACCTATTGCCTGACCTACACCACGTTTTCTGCTTCATTTCACAAGATAATAAAGCTGTGGGAAAAAATGGCTTAAAG
Organism: Maxillicosta whitleyi; assembly: GCA_029822895.1. NCBI lineage: Eukaryota > Metazoa > Chordata > Actinopteri > Perciformes > Neosebastidae > Maxillicosta > Maxillicosta whitleyi. The sequence continues at coordinate 9,849,626 of JAPSES010000236.1, forward strand.
AAAATGAACATACCCTATCTGCTGCAAATATGTTACATTACACTGATGAGTTCAGGTTAAACTGAGGTTATTATTATCTCCATAAATCATGATGGACCATATTTATGAAGTGATGTTATTTCGAAAGGTGCACTTTTAGTATGTCTTGTCTCATTGGGTCATCATGTACATCCAACTGTTCTTAAGTGAGATAAAAAAAATTTGTTTTTAATTATGTATTTATTCCATTACTTTGTTTAACACTAGTCTAATTAGTGTCATTTAGTGGTTTGTTATTAAACTTCCAACAGTAGAATAAAATTTCCTCAGTGGAAAATATAAATAACTATGGTAGATTTCTGTGCATTTATATGAAATGCATGTTGTCCGTTTATCTGTTGCATCTGCTTTACACTGTGAATTGGTCTCTGCTGACAATAGATGACACCAATACTGAGATGATGACAGTCTTGGTTTCCGTTATCCATAGTAACAAGCACAATGTACTGATTTGTAGAAGCTTCTGCTTGTATTTTCCACAGAAATCCTCTTGATCACTGTTGGTGCCTCTCTTCTGCTCCTCTACAGCAGCAACATTAGATACTGCGAGTTTAGAAAGGCAGTTAAAAAGGAGGAGGCTATATGTTGGTTAATTCTCCTGTCAGGGCCCTTGACAACGGTGCTAATGAACTTCTGGAGTTGGTCTGTGGTTGCTTTCAATAACAGCTCATTGCTCTGAATGTGTGCTTTGTGCTCATGCTAATTGCTAATGTTAAAGTAGGGTACTATATGTGTGTTAGGATTGTTAAAACACAGACCAAATTTGCCTGTGAGTTCATCTCACAGGAGTGATATTTTGCTTTTTTAAATGGAATTATGGATTTTAATGTATTTCCCTGTGGTCTACATAAACTGTAAATGCTATGTTTGGGTCTGAGTTCTTCATTAATTAAACTCCACAGGTCCATCTTAAACCCTATTTTTGAGTAATAACGCAAGAAAGGTCATTTTGAGAGCTGCCCCTTTAAATCCAAATGACCCACCCTCCTTCAGGTGGTTGGCTTTGCTTTGTCCCATTCAGTCTCTTGTGTTCTTTAATACAACCAACAACTGAATATTTTAGGTAATCTGCTCGAAATTTGGACATATTTTCACTGGACTACAACTGCTGCTGCTGCGAAACAATTGTGTCTTACTCTGAGAAATGCTTGTCAGAAGTCTTGACCTTAAATGTACAAATGTCATGATGTAACTAGTTATAGATGTAACAAATTAAGGAAATGAAACAGGTTGTAGAAATCCACTAAATTTTTGCCAGAATGAATATAAAGATAGCTTTTGCATCAACTGAAAAGCCGGTTTGTTGGCACGTTGACGTCTGTGGCACAAGTCGACGTTGCTTTGGAGGGGTCGACACATCCTGTGTTGTTTTCTCGCTCTCCCTCTCACAGCGCATGAGCTTTCATTCAGTTCATGTTGATAATTTCATCTTAATACATGAAAACATGGAGCCCAAGGTAATGATGTGCGGATCAGTGGACCTGGGTCGGGTTGGTACAGGTCCAAAAAATGGTGTTTTATTTGTGGGGCGGGACAAATAATTCCACAAAAGTGTGTTGAAAACAAACATAAAACCCCAGACCCCCACGCATCACTAGTGCAAGGACAGTGAATAAAGAACACGACTTAGAAAAACTCTGGTCTAAGTAATGTTCTGTGAACCATGGAAGCACCAACACTGAATAATACTGTGGACAGACAGTGTGTTTGGATTATTCTGTTCATTTATTTCATGAACACAATGTGCTCTTTTCTCTAACTGTGTGTCTTGGCTGCCGACGTTAAACCTTTTTTCACTTTATGTTGTTCACTTCAATTGAAAAGAAAATTCAAGGCCTAGTGTTTTGTTTTGGTTCAAATGTTTTGAGAAGGACTGTTGATGCTTGTGCCTGTGCAGTTTTTTATTCTGTCCTTAACTGTGTTCATGTTCCAGTGAACATTAGTACAAGTGGTTCATTGTTGAACGGCTGTGTGTCTGTGCTGTTCCACCGCTGTCAATGTGATGATGTCATCACACGACGACTCGACTCCGCTTCGACTTTATTGACATATAAGTCGATCTGGAAAAATGGGAAGTCACTAATGCCCTACTTTGCACCACCTGAAGGGTTCAAATGTAAACTTGTTGAACTGTTAGAATACACAAATAAATATACCAAAGACTAACAATAAACTGGGATTTATCAAAATATGACTCATTTTAATTATGGTGCATAGTATCATGTTTATAGAGCCTTCCTTTCTGATTCAACAGCAAATTTTTTCACTATGAAAAAGTTGCAAGAGATATTACCATAGCAATTGAATTGTACAATTGTCAATTATCAGTTATTTTACCCTATCACTAATCTTAGGTTCCTAGTAACTGAGAGATCTACATGAACAGATTATGATGCATCCATTATTGTGGGGATACAAATGTTTGAACTTGTCATTTATCATTATTATTTAGTCATTACTGCTTATTTTTTTATTTTGTGTGCAGTATTTTCTATTTATTCATGTATTTTTGTGCATATATGCTACTGAATAGTTACAAAAATGGACTCTTGAATTGGTAAAGTATATATATTTATAGTTTAACTGTAAAACCACTGGGTTGAAATAATCATATAAATCATAATGTCGCTTAAATTGACTTTTTTCACTTAAAACCTTACAGCTCTGGAAAAAATTGAGACCACTGCAATTTCCTCTGAAATCAGTATGTGTGCATGTATGGCAGCCATTCCATTCCTGTGTCTGTTGAATTCCAACACAAACACAAGTTATTCTACTAAATAAACACCTGATCCATGTCTTATTTAAGAAGCAGAAGTATAAAAACCACTACTGTAGCCATCATTATCCTGTTCCAATCATCAAAAACAGTCCTATTAGTACCATAAAAGTAATTGGAATGAAAAAATAACTATTGAAAACTACTGGACTTCTACTCTGACAACGTTCCCAAACTCTGAGGTCTGGTTCTTCTATCAGTCCAATGCTCCTGGACTCAGCAGGTCCATAAAGGTGTGGGTGACAGACCACCAGATGAAGACCCTGTCAGGACCAGAACAATCTGCAGACCTGAACCCACTGAAAACTTCTGCAGGAACATGAATGATCCAAACCACGGAACATGTCTGAGCTTCTGGAATTTCTCTTCCAGGAGCTTCATAAAGTCATCCAACAATAATGGAGGAGAGAAAAGACACATGAAAGATGTGACTGAACATCAGGATTATTCCAACAAATATTAATGTGTGAACTTTTACATTAATATTGTGTTGAAAGACATAAATATGAACTGGTTTTATTTGCATTATTTGAGGTCTGAAAACACTGCATCTGTTCGTTATTTTGACCATGTGCCGTGTTCTGCAAATACATGATGTAAATAACAATATTTTATTTGGAATTTGGGAGAAATATTGTCAGTAATTTAGAGAATAAAACTAAAATGACATTTTACTCAAACACATACTGTACCTACAGTATAAAAGGTAAAATTGGAGAACGTTGGTCATTCTCCAGTGGTTTCCCCAGAGCTTTCTCTCTATATATATTACACCATACAAAACTACAGTAGGCTTGTAGAGAACATCTGGCTTTACGTTAAGAGATGCGAAGCTTAATATTGGATTTGACCTGAAAACACTGCCAACAGCAGGGGGTGAGGCTGCTCATACTTACACTCCAGCTGTTAATCTAGTTCCATTATCATCTGCATGTCTGTTCTTTACAAAATCGATCGTGGCAGGAAACTCTTATCATCTCTATAATAATGCGAACTAACATGGGCTGTTTTGAGCGTCGCGCTTCAGTGGTTCGAAGGCAATGTTTGTCATTTGAGTTAAAAATCCTCCTTTGGGTGCTGTAGTAGGCTGCTAATCAGAGGCTGTTGTTAATCCCTCGGCTGTGCAGCTTTTCTTCAGCTGAGAGCAGTGAGGTTATGGACAAATTGAAGCCCCCTCAAGATGGAGGTGTGAAGCAAATCAACCAGCCTCGAAATGGGCCATACTGAGACTAAATGGAAGCAGTAGCCTATACAGTGTGTAGATTATTTATTTATTTATTTGTTAAGGAAGAAATGTCGTCATCTGGCTTCGTTGTAATAGAGTGCAGAGGGACCGGTCAGTTTAATGAAGTGATGCGAAGCCTGGAAATGAATAGTGTTGTGATATCCTGCAGCACAGCAAATAGAAGCACTGGGAGCCATTGAGCTCAACAGCCTGAGGTGCAGGACTGCAGAGTAAACAGGCAGCGTGTTAGTTCACTAAATGGTGCAGAATGAATGCTGGATAATCACATACGCTGCTCATAAATTCTTCATTGAAGGCACCTTGTTGAATAGAATAGAATGAGTGCATTTTCTTGAGTAGACCACATCACTAACCGGTCTAGGATCCTGTGACGTAAATGCGTGACAGGCATTTTATCACACAATTATTTATTCAATTTTAATTACACACACTTTCTCTCAAAAAACCAAACAGTTTAGACTCGCAGACACATCAAGTGGGACGCATCGCACTCATTCCGATTATCTATGTTCATTTAACGTTCCTCTGAAGCAGCCCCTAGGGTTATGATGGAACAGAGCGTGGTTTAGTCGAGCCCTCCTCCCTCCCTGTAAGCCCTCCACTCCGGTGGCTGGCTGCAGATTTAATGGGCTTAGCAGCTGTTGAGGAAAAGCAGTGAGGGCTTGTGGCATATGCTCTGGTTAGAACAAAGAGCAGCGAGCACACCACATGAGCTACAACTGGCTGAGTTGAACACAGCGCTGCCACAGGGGTTGCAGTCAGCTATTAAACTGCTTTACAGCTTGTGCTCATTGAATTTATTTGATTGATTTTTTTTTTTTTTACTTATACACTGATTTGGGTTTTGAGTATAGCATTCCAAGTGTTTGTAGTTGTTTTCCCCAAATGTAGAGAAAAGACTCTCATTCTAGGCTTTAGGGTGAATGTTTGTTTTGCGTCTTGTTCTTGTTCTTCGCTGCGTAGGGTTTTACAGTAGATGTGTAAGCTGTTAATTCATGAAATAAGAGCAGAGGGTGGTGTGTTTCAAAGGTTTTTTTTCTTTTAAAGGTACTTGACAAGGCCGCCCTCTTCAGGGAGAGCTGTAACCCTGCCAACACATCTGTTTTTAATGTGCTTCAGGCTGCTGTTTGGACAGAAGGTGGTGCACAGAGTCCTCTAGTGGAAATAGACATAAAGCAAATGGAGTGCGTGGAAAACTTAAAATACACCGACAGAGACAGTTAATACTGGACTGTGCTTTGTAATTATTCTCGTCCGAAGTTTCACCCTAATTTTTCCTCCTCTTCTTGTTTTTTTTTTTTCCCAGGCAGATGAGCAATGTACTAATTTGGAGTTTCTGCCTAGAGCATTTTTATTTGATTTGTGAGAGTGCTCTACCGCTGCCTGCAAATATGATCAGATCATTAGCTGAAAACTAATTAAGTCTGGCAAATATGTGATCATTCCTATTTTTTTATTTATATATTTTTTTAGATGTATGAGCAGTGAAGGTTATCTGCATTATTAGTGTATGTGAGGCTACTGTATACAGGTATATGCTGCATGTTAAACAACCTCACAGATTGTAGATATGTCTTTTAACTTTAATTTTTAATTTTTTTACCCTCTTTACTCCGATCACCAGCCATTGTGGACACGCAGACAAATTTTATTTTAGTTTGCACAGTTGTTCTGTGCATATATGCGCTTCAACAGTCAGTGTGTGTAAACAGTGATAAGGTGGTGTTTGTGCAGTGTGTGTGTGTGTGTGTGTGTGTGTGTTATGCTGGGTTTCCTAACTGTTAGCAAACACGCCATGGTGCCATGTTCACCCACTCACTGCTGACAGAAACAGCTCAGTGACTGTGTGGGAGTGAAATGTGGCAGGTTTGCTAACTGTCTGTGCTCCTAACAGTACAGTAGGTATAAGCTCTCTAAATTAAGAAGCTACTCTGTGTGTTTGTGCATTTGTGTGCCCGTGGGTGTGCATGAATAAAAGTAGTAAAAGCAATCTTCCATTGCCTGCTTGCCCTCATTAAAGACAAAAAAAAATGTCCTTGTGCTGGTCTCTCTGCAGTAAAGCAGGAGTGTTCAAACAAACCAAACGGCTTTCAGTAGGACAACACAAAATGGTAAACACTTGACACTGTGAAAAAGGGAAGAAAAAAAAAAAAAGCGATAGCCTGTGAGGGAGAAGAAAGGGACAAATGAGGCCAACAGAGGCTTATCATGTGAAATCTCCGCCAGTGTTTTTTGTTTTGTTTTGTTTTTTTTGTCTGCCTCATCGTGTCTGACCTTGTCTTGAGCACCGTTCAGAGCTATTAGAGCCCTGTGTTCCGGCTTGGCCAGCCCCACTGTGTTTGTCTGGAAAAACTCCCACACCCACTAATCAACCAAACAGCAACAATGCACGTCCCTCAGTTTCTCACAATACAGCAACACAACATGTTGAGAAATGGGGTCATGTGAAGAAACTGTAGCTTCAAACAGAACCGTATTGACTGTATGTTATTTGTTTATTGTGCTGCTGTGACATTTAACACAAAATCAAAACAAAAACTACAAATGACGAGAAGGGAAGGATACAGTTTGTCCTCCATTCTGCAAAATAGTACCGTTGCTTAACAATTAATAAGTGAGAGATGCGTGATTTTAAAGGTATAAAAGATATTTATCATCACACCTGCTGTCCGTGATTATGTGTCTTTATGCTAATTTGTTCAGTATTTTTTTTTTCTTTTAAAGGGTTTAAATGTGCTATTTATGTTCCAAACTATCGAAAACAGAAATAAGTTATGTACCAGAATGGACTCAACTACAAAATAGTGATCGATTTCAGGAAGAAACAACCGATGCACACCCCAGTTTACATCAACGCTGCTGTAGAAATAGTGCAGCACATTAAATTCCTAGGAGTGCATGTGGCTAACAACCTCACCTGGTCTCTGCACACCTCCAAAAAGGCTCAACAGCGCCTGATCTTCCTGCTGAGGTTAAAGAGAACCCATGTGAGCACATCAGTCCTCACCTTTTTCTTAAGAGGTACCATATACGGTGCTAACCAGCAGCAGTGCCTCGGACTCAAAGGCACTGAAGAGAGTGGTGAGGGCCCCTGAGAGGATTATTGGGGTCTCACTGCCTCCTGTAAGGGACTTAGTGGAACAACGTTGCCTGTCAAGGGCATGGAGGATTTCTAGGGACCCCACTCACCTGGCCTGTGGACTGTTTTTCCACTCCTACCCTCAGGCTGAAGGTACCGCAGCATGAAATGTAAAACTGTTAGGTTCAGGAACAGTTTCCTTCCCATCACCATCCATCTTTTAAACAGAGGACTGTAAAGATGCCATATACACTCTACTGCTCTTCACAAATGCAATTATCTCTGGAAATTGTGCTACAACTTTTTATTTGTTCAATCACTATTTATTCACTGGGTGGAGACACATTTGTTTAATTCAGCGCACTACCTCATCAGTATTTTATAACTTATTTATCAGGTGTTTTTAACTGTTTTTATTGCTGAGCCTCCATTGTCATTTCGTGCACCTCTGGTGTAATTTGCCTGAATGACAATAAAAGTGACCTAAATCTGAAATAAAAAACCCACCAACTAATCAACATTATATATCCACAGACTGTATCATTCCCTGAATTTAGTGTAAAGGTCATTGTTGATGTGAATCTATGTTATGATATCAAGTTTTCTTCTTTAAACAAAATAACACTGTCTTATAACCGGGTTCCCACAGGGTCTTAAAACATCTTAATTCATGAATTTACAAATCTGCATTTAATACTTTACAAATGTCTTTAAAATGTATTAATTTTGATATGGTAGGTTATAAGCTATGTTGTCCTAAACTTGTTGGCTGTATTAATAATGGATTTGATTTTTTATAACACTTTACATTATTGATCCATTATTCATTCACTCTCACATTCCCCCTCTGGTGGTGGTAAACTACATTTGTAGCCACAGCTGCCCTGGGGTTGACCGGAGTGTGGCTGCCAGTTCACGCCTACGGTCCCTCCGACCACCACCAAACATTCATACACCAGTGTGGGTAGCACTAGAGGAAGGAGGGTGAAGTATCTTGCCCAAGGACACAACGGACGGACTGACAGAGCAGGATCTGAACTGCCAACCCTTCAGTTATTGGATGACCCACTCTACCGCCTGAGCCCATGGCCCTGTGTTGTGTTTAAATTTGTCTGTTAAATGTCCAAACTGCAAAGAAAGAATCCTTAGTTGACTCCTGTTCCAACATGACAGTTGACTTGTACAGCAGCAGCTGTTTTAACGTCTGTTCTCGGAGCCACAGGAAGCCACAGACCTGAGCACGGACTGATATGGTCGTACTTCCTAGTTCTAGTCAGGACCCAAGCAGCAGCGTTCTAGATGTACTGCAGCTGTCTTACAGCTTGTGGAAAATAAACACTGCAGTTTCAGTGACACACTTATTTTTATCAATTTTTTTTTTTTTTTACTTTTGACTGAATGTTGTTTCTTATCAGATTTCAGCCTAAACTCGGGTACACACATAGAGATAATCAGACTGTTTTTGTCCTGGTTTTCCCTCGTCCTGACCAAGGACGGCCAACACCAGATTATTTTATGCCTCATAATGTTATCCTATAAGATAATCCTATGGTCTGAGGTATGTTAAGAGTGAATTTGTCCTGATAATCTGCTCTGAAAAGGGTCAGGGCTGAGAATCGTAAATATTAAACTTGTTCTATATTTATGACCAAAAATCTTAATGTATGAGGAAAGCCGACGACTCCCAACTCATGACTCCGTGAATTGTGGCATGGAACGGAATGCAGCCAATCAAAATGCGACCCGAGTGAGGAACAAGGAAGCAGGTGTAAACAAAACAAACATGGCCGACCTAAAACATAAAGTTTGGTGGAACTCAGATATTTGGGATTTTTCCATCAAAAATGGTTTCAAGAACACCATCATTCCGTCCTCTTGTTTGTTGTGTGTTGTGTTTTCTGGTATTTCTTCTTCGTTTTTGTTAGATCGTGTGATATTTTTGCCTGGGAGGAATGGATTCTAGATCAGTGGTGGGACAGAATCGCGTGCTGTGGTGAGATTATTGGAGCACACCACACACATAACCATCAGAACTGTTCAATGCCTGATTTATATATTTTTAATCTACATGTGTAGCGTCTGCAACAGATAAAGATCTAAAGAGATTTTTATGTGTGTACACCATGTAATTAGTAGTTACTATGCTGGCAGAGTGACTCATCACACCCCCTAGTGGTCACACATTCACAGACAGATACTGTATCTGAAACATAGTACATTAGCATCTTTGACATAACGTCGCAGCGTTTTTTCTAAATATTGTAATTATACAGCAGGTCATTTGAGAATATTACAAAGATAGAAATAGTACTGCAAGTACTACTAATTATTATAAGTTATATCACCACAATATAAGTGTATATCACAATAACGATAGCCCTACTTAGAATAATAATTTGGATAGATGTATACACTGTAGCATATAGACTAATAATAATGTATATGTCAAACTGAAATAACAGCCAGTTTAAGGATGATTAAACTTCTATAACAAGTAGGTTATATTTTATGTTTCCAGTGTGTGAGCCAGATCAAGAAATGGAGCAAAGTTTTATACCTAAAATACACATGAAAGATGTAATTGTCAAAGTGAGGATGTTAGCAGATATTTCCAACAGTCCACAGGCAGTATAGTGATATCCATACAGTAGTAGTTTTGACTGGGCCTGAAATAAAACCACATGTCGTCTTCGTCTCAAATGAATAAAAATGTGGTCGAGACAGAGACAAGGCCCAGACGTTCAGAGGCTTCAGTACCACACTGTTTCTATTTAAACCCCTCACATGGTTTCATTTGAATAAATGTCCAAATATTCCAGTATTTTACTAACAATATAGGGAAACTCCACAAATAGAAAACTGCTTTTTAAAAAAATAAATAAATAAAAAAATCTTCTTGTACATTTTGCTCCCAATATTTAGGAATTCTTACTATTTTCTTTAAAACGTTAATATTTTACTTAAGTATTTAAAGGGGTCATATTTTTTTTTGATAAACCCACTTTTACTCATCCTTGATATGTTTATTTGTGTATTTGGACCCTAATACTTCATAAAGTTAGAATTTGAATCCTCCAGATGCTGCAAAGCTATCTTTATATTCATTTTGGCAAAAATAGACCTGATTTCCAAAACCAGTTTTAATTCCTGCTTAATTTGTTATGTTTTATAACTAGTTACATCACAACATTTGCACATATAAGTTCAAAACTTCCGACAAACATTTCATTACATAATTGTTTACCAGCAGCAGCGGTTGTAGTCCATACTGAAAATATGTCCGAACTTCAAGCCAATTTCTTAGAATATTTGGTTGATCAGGACAGAACAGCACAGCCAACAACCTGTAGGGGGCGGGGCATGAAGTGAATCATTTGCATTAAAGGGCCAGCGCTTAAAATTACCTCATGTCATTACCCAGAAATAGGGTTGAAGATGGACCTGTGGAGTTGAATTAATGAAGAATACAGACCACAGGGAAATGTTTAAAACAGCATATTTTCATTTTAAAAAAGCAAAATATCACTCCTTTACTAAATTATCTGTGTTGTATATGTGTACATGTTTATTTGTTGTTTTGGGTGGGTGGCCCTGTAGTGTTTTCTCTTTATTTGTTTGTTTCAAGTTTGATTTTGTGATGGGCGTTTTGGTCTGTTTGTATTCTTTTGGGGTATATGTATGGGTTTTGTTGATTGAAAAAGCTTAAATAAAATTATATATATGTAACTAAGTTATCTGATTACTTAATCCACAACTGAATACTAACAAATAAGAAATCAGTAACAGAGGAGTAGATTGCACTAAAGCTAAAACTGGATGTTCAGTAATAAAAAAAAAGTTGCACATCACAAATTTCCAAGTCAAATCTCATTATATTTATTCAGCTCACATCACAAAAAAAGTTTTGTTTTATAATTATTTCATATTATAGAATTTCAAAAATGTTGCATCCACATCAGAGAATACTAATAATAATGTGAAATAAATGTATGTAGTGGTTTATCAGCTAATATCTGTCTCAATATCTGTGTGCATCTAGATTGAATAACTGGAAATGTGGTTTTCATGGTTTTTAACAAGGTTGTAATTCAACAAAACCGCATAAATGGATATTTCTGGCTTGAATACGCACAGATTTTTCCAGCATCTGTGATCATATGTTATGTCTATATCCCAGTTAACTAAGTGCATTTATAGTAACGATGCTCTACTGAATCCAAAGCATTTTTCCTACAGATTTTGACCTCAGTTTTGTGGTTTCCAAAGTTGAAGCTGTAGGTGTCAGTGTCATGTGACCAACAGAGGGCGCCAGAGTTTCATCCAACAGGATCAGTCCACTTTACATTCATCCAGTGTTTGCCTGACAGATACATAGTGAATTCTCAAAACAAAACAAAAAGAAAAAGAGGTGGAAATAAAGTTGAGGTGTTCTTCCCCAGGCCTCTGCAGAATCTGAGTGTTCAGAACATGTTTATTAGTGGACTATCAATAGAAAATATAGGATTTTAGTGGGCAGCTCTAAACAAAATCTTCCAATATAACAAACAGTCAACACCCAACCCTGCAAAGACGCATATTCTTTACTAAGTATTCTCCAGTGCATGACTATACTGTATATGTTTGGATGCTGTTGTTTTCTCTTTGGGGTAAAAATGCTCTATAATGCTGTTTAATAAATCATACATTAAAGTATTACTGGACGAATACATAACACATGAAGTAATGTCATTAATGTTGTGTCATAAACTGTCCTAATGTGAAAACTCACTTCATATCTGATCATCAGACAAGTGATATTAATTCATGTTTTACTTCATGCCTTAATTGATATGCCAAAGGTGTAGCTCCAATAGGAGGCTTGATTTGTCCAACTCAGACTGTTGACGCCTTACATTAACTTTGACCTAAGTTTTGGATGGCATTGATTTTATTTTCTATTTTTTGCAATGCAGTTGCAGAGTTTTATTAAGTATCTTTTCCTATGAAATGAAGTAACCATCATGAGTCTTAAAAAGCCTGATGCTTGAATCTGCAGCAATGGCACCGAATGAAATGGATATGTATTTGTTGCTCTGGCTTTATAGCAAACCTGCTACATAACAAGCATATTAGTTTAAGTGTTGCCTCATAACTATGGTGCGTTTTCTCACCATTGGGTCACGCAGCATGAATATTTTTTTCTAAAAAGCATATGTTCACTTTTTATCCTTCAGAAGTTATTTACTTCCAAAAAACATCATGTATTTTTTTTTTTTTTTTGCAATGCTTTTTTTCCAACATAAATATCTTAAACAACTTCAACCCTGCTCAAAACTACCAAACATTCAATCATTTTATGGATTTTAAGCATTTAAATACAAGTTTGATTACTTGGAAATTACTGTTATTTATGAAAGATAGAAAACAAAAATATATATATATATTTTTGATCTAACAAATGTTGGGTGTCTGGGGGTGTTTATTTTAAATTGTTTAAGAGATTTAGGCGAAAAAAGGTAGAAAACATTTATCTGTAAAGGTTTTTTATAGCATTTTTTTTTACTTGGCTTTAGGGTAATACATTTTTTCACAGTGTTCTGATGATATATCAGATTTATTTATTTATTTTTTTAAATTTGAATTCTAAACTTTGTCAAGAGGGAGAGACTGGTACAAAAATTGGCATTTACACTAAGACGGAATAAATGATGCGCATATGAAGAGGAAAAAATTGCCCAAATGGATCAAAACATCCATAGTAACTTGATGGATGAGGGATAAATGAGTAGAGTACTTAACCCATTGTTTTTCTTGCATCCTGATGAAATAAATAGGTGTCTAATGAACACTAGTGGAATCCAACTAATGTAATGGCAGTGCTAATGAATGCATAATGTAACTGTGAATTAGCATTTCTTAATCAATGATCAGCTAAGTGTGAACTAACCACATAAAACCACATGATGAGCAACAAGAATTCATGACACATCTCACATTAACTTAGGAGTCATACATCAGTTAAAGACACTTAAATACATGATTTGTGGTGTTATTCTTAATGATGTACACTGCAGGCTAAATGAGGGAAACGTCGAACCCCAGGGAAATCGATTTGAATAATCAATACTAGAGCATTATTCACAATTTAAGTGTGCAAGTGTTGACTTAAAGGCTTAATTATTTTATGTGGGAATTAGTATATTTGAGAGTGATTAGTGCTGATTGTTAATCTACATTGTATGGTCAACATCAACCTTAAATATGTCCTTTTTGACATTTTAAGAGATTTTACCATATTATAAATGCATGTTAACTGGCAGCTTTATAAATTTTGCCTTGAATTAATGGCTTTTTCCCTCAACCTTTTTATTCATGGGATCTTCATTGTACATTTTCACTGCGTAAACATATATAATCATGTGCTTACTCTGAAAACTAAACAGGAATACACGTTTTAATGAAAGGAAATGAGGTGTCCTCTGTGGTCAAGCTGTCTCTATTAGCTAAGCACAACAGGTGTGCAAACAGTTTTCCTATCATAATTAAAAGCTAATGAAAGACACAATTACTCTTCCAACTCTTGGTGAGTTACCACTCTTATAAAGACCTCAAAATATCTGTCAAACTCATTACTCAATATCTCAAAGGTTAAAGTTGCTCAAAAGATTAAAAATTAGCATAAAGTTATAACAACAGTTCAACTGTTAGCAACTGCAAGCGCGACTTCCGGTTTAGAAGCTACACATCATTAGCGTTAATTTATTGGAAAACGATGTAAAAATTGGATTTTTATTGAGCCTATAACTAACATTATGTGTTTTCAGAACTCGTAGGTGACATTTGAAGACATGTTTTTCAGTAAAAACTGGGAAAGGTCTAGTGTCAAAAGGCAGTCAGTTAAGCTAACGCACTGTAGGACGGACAGTGATGCTAATTTTTAACAAGTGAGGTTGAAAAAATAAAGCTACTTATAGTTCACAGCTTTATTTTTTTATTTTTGCCTCTGATACGGTAATAAAAGGGGGGCAGAGGAGGCGAGGATAATGGGGATATTCGTACTCATGAGTAAAATGACTTATGAAAAGAGCAGAAGTGAACAGGTATGCAGCTTTAGCTAACATGTTTACATTATATATGTTATTATTTTTATTATATGTTGCAAAGCTCCAAAACCAAAGGTTATTGGCAAAGGTTTGTCATCTCAGCTCAGTAGAAAGTAACATCTAAGTCCAAATAAGTCTGTAAGATGTAGCTGGAGGTGGGTCAGGGAGAGAGGAGTCTGCTTAAAGAACCCAGACCACAAACCAGATGTTCAGACACACAGCCTTTATGGCAAATATGGAAAAGTTTATTATGGTTTATTTAGATCCACATTCACTTTTTTTTATAGCAACACCCACAGTTGTGGAAACAATTATTAGACCATCAAAAGTCACCAAAAACAATGGTTATGTAATCAACTACTAACTCCTGTGTGTATCATGTGACTAAAACAGACAGAAAAGAAAACAGTACAATGACAGGTATTAATGTATGAACTGAAGTGATTTAGGTTATTATCAAGAAAACCATAGGGAATGGATAGATACAGTATTAGCTCTGAAATTAAACCATTATGAGCTATTTTTGTTGTTACCATATTCATCCAACCAAACGTACCTTTGGGTGTAACAGGCATTAAAATGAACAAGAAATTGAAGAAAACAAGGATCTATTTTATTTCCTGCAACTGTATTCCTTGCATCATACTACTAATGTAGTGACAATACAAAATACAGACCCATGATATGAAACATAATGCCCTGCACGTCCATACAGTAATACAAAAATAACATAAAACCGTAAGATAAAAACATGAGACTCCAACTGAATAAATGGCGCCTTTACCAAACAGAATGCCCATATATATGAAAACGCTTTATTAATTACAAAAAAATTATTCTAAACTAATGTTAAGTTTCTTTTAAAACATGTTATTTTGCTGTGTAATCAGATTTCAAACTCCATTTGTGCATTCCTCTATTGTTTACTATGTGTTAAAATAATGATTTTACATTTTATGAAACGGTCTTAAGCAGGTGCCATGTTGAGTAATTGTGTGTCTCAGCTAAAGAATTACTTACAGTATACAACATGTACTATCTTTGTTATTACTAAACCCAACATTGTGGGTGCAACCTTTTAATTAACTGAATTTGAAGGCATTCATGAACTTTAACAACACTGGTTCTAAAATTGTGTTAAACCAGCCCTCTGTTAGCTGAGGCATTAAACCGAAGGTTTTAGATGTGAACTGTTAGTAGAATTAATTACAGGGCAGATGCAGTAGATGTCAGTGGTATGTACTGTAATGGAGAAGAGATTTGTGTTATTATTTTACTAAGAAAACATACCATTAAGCAGGATTTAAAGGTGTATGACTGGAAAATTCATAGTGATTTACAATTTAGCTTTTTTTTACTGACTCCTCTGATAACTGTGGTTTGTAAAAAACAAACAAAAACAAACTTTTTTTTTTCTAGATCAGAACTGATAATTGAATTAATATTTTTAGGTATTTGTATAGTATTGTTTTCCATTCAAAGCAGTAGGAACCAAAATCAGGGGGGAAATGCCTTGTTACCTATGCCTTGATGAAAGACTAAGCTTAAGGACAGATGACCTGATACCATATTGCACTGTGTTCTCATCCAAACTAAAGCAGAGGAGACATAACCTAATTAATTAATAATTTTTTAAATTTTGTTTTCACCAGTCTGATGGTGAGCTTTTTGCATTGAAATTTCATTTATAATGTGGAGCTAGGCCTATTAGTGTATGTTCTGTTTGACAATGAAGTGTCTATTCTATTCTATTCTATTCTATTCTGTAGTTTACAGCAGTGGGTAGTGGTAGTGGGTCTTGTTTCCTGTCAGACCATGTTAATGAATTACTTTTGCCCAGTGATGCCATAATGTATCACAAAATGCAGCTTTAACATTATGTAAACAATCAGGAAAAAAAAGTTGCATTTTAGTATTTTATGAATAAGTAAATTGTAGTTAATTGCAGGTCTCAATTTGACCCCATTCCACTGCCTTCATCTATGGGATGTGGATGTGGAAGGCAGGGGGAAGGGTTAAACTGTTGTCTGTCACAGGTGAAAGGATGTTCTCTCCACAAGATGGCGATGTTACCCAGTATGTGTGCAGGTCTGTTAGGGGCTCAGTAAAGTACAGATTGGACTGAACTCATGAATGTGCAGACAAAAATTATAGCAGACTCTAGGTGGTGCTATTGATTTATCATCCAAACAAATACCCCTTGGACAGGAGAACAGGGCACAAATCTCATATACGTTAAATATTCATGTTAATATTCATGTTGTTTATTTCATCAGTGCCTCGTGATATATTGCAGCAGTGTGTTAAAAAGCGAGTTGGTTCATATTGGCTTCAATTCAAGCTTGTGAGCAGCTGTGTGTTTTGTTTTAACTGCGACTGGCTGTAAGTTTCATCAGTTCTGCCCATATTATGAATCCTAAACATGGTTTGAATTGATAAAATTCAGTTCAAGCTTAAAGCAATTCACTTCATCCAATCTATTACTGCACCCGGGCCTAGGGTGGAAGGAGTGTTCAATTTCAATATGTTCACCGTATGCGGAGGAAGAAGAAGTGAAAGCATTATTTTACACCCATTCAAATGTGTTCACAACCAAACAAATCACCTGTCAAAGCAAATTATTTAGGCCTCGTTACTGAGTCAGGAAACATCACAACTACGCACAGGACGGGATTATAGTAATTTTCATAAAGACTGACCTGTGGGAGTGGGCTGGAATGTATGCATGTGTTTTTTTGCTTGTTTATGCGTGTATGAGGAGTGGGAGTCATCACTGACATTCGTGATAATCAAGTGTTTGCCCTTTAACCTCTCCCACAGTTGGTATGAGCATTGCATCCAGTCTACATGGTGCCGGTAGGAGGAAAGCTCAAACAGATCAACATCACACATGACCTGAGGAGTTAAAAGCCCATATATGTTAAGGGTTTTCAGGTATGCTAAATGTCTGTTGTTTGCATTGTGTGTGGAAAAAGAACGTGGATTATCATACCTGTTTTCCAGTGTTTGACATTCGCCTCATCAAAACTGTTACACTCATATAATACAGACACTTCCTGAAGATTATCATGTTCAGTTAGACTTTAAGTAGTTTTAGTGTGATGATAATTAAATCATAATGTCCCACTGGATGCCTCTGTCAGTGGCACTGTTTGTACTCAAACTGTCCACACATTCATGTGTCTATGAAGTTGGACTAAATATTAGAAAGTGTGCTACTTTGGCAAGGGCTGCTCTTTTCATTGGATATCTGGAGAGCTATAATAGCACTTTTTTGGACTGGTTGGGAACAACAGAAGCAAGTTGTGAACAACACATTGTCATAATCACCGTGTCATTTTGGCAAGAATCTAGTGATACAATGCAAATTATAATATAGGGGTTATGATCTGATTATATATTGCCATAGTTCTCTAAGCAAGGTGATATAATACTTCAACGGTTTTAGGAAAAATATTGTATTATTAAAAAAAATATATTCAAATAGACTTAGCTGAATTACATGATTATGTGGTATTTGGGGCTTTTAAAAAGCACTAAATAAAACACTGCCTGCTAAGAATATCTGCATGTACAATGGGTACGGAAAGTATTCAGACCTACTTAAATATTTCACTTTTTGTAATATTGTAGCCATTTGCTAAAATCATTTAAGTTTCATTTTTATCGTCATTATTATACACACAGCACCCCGTATTGACCAAAAAAAAACAAAAAACACCAATTGTATATATTTTTTCAGATTTATTACAAAAGAAAAACTGAAATATTACTTTTCTGTGACACTCATATCTCAGGGTGCTGTCCATTTCTTCTGATCATCATTGCACTGGTTGTACGCCTTCACTGGAGTCCAGCTGTGTTTAATTAAACTGATTGGACTTGATTTGGAAAGGCACACACCTGTCTATATAAGGTCTTACAGCTCAGGGTGTGTGTCAGAGCAAATGAGAATCATGGGGTCGAAGGAACTTCTTGAAGAGCTCAAAGACAGAATTGTGGCAAACCACAGATCTGGCCAGTTACTAAAGAATTTCTGCCGCACTAAAGGTTCCTAAGAACATAGTGGCCTCCATTATCCTTAAATGGAAGGTGTTTGGGACGACCAGAGCCCTAACTAGAACTGGCTGTCAGGACAAACTCAGCAATTGACGGAGAAGAGCCTTGGTGAGAGATAAAGGAGAACCCAAAGTTCACTGTGGTTGAGCTCCAGAGATACAATGGGAAGATCGGCAACAGTTGTACAAAGTCAACCATCAATGCCCTCCACCCATCTGGGCTTTATGGCAGAGTGGTCCAATGGAAACCTCTTTTCAGTGCAAGAGTCATAAAAGTCTGCATAGAATTGGCCAAAAAACACATGAAGGACTCCCAGAGAATGAGAAACAAGACACTCTGGTCTGATGAGAGCAAGATTGAACTTTTTGGCCTTAATTCTAAGTGGTATGTGTGGAGAAAAATGGGGCTGCTCATGACCTACTCACAACAGTCCCAACAATGAAGCACGGTGGTGCCAGCATCATGCTGTGGGGGTGTTTTTCAGCTGCAGGGACACGACCACTGGTTACAATTGAAGGAAAGATGAATGCGGCCAAGTACAGCAATATTCTGGATGACACCTTTTCCAGAGTGTTCTGGACCTCAGAGTGGGCCGAAGGTTCACCTTCCAACAAGACGATGACCATAAGCACACAGATAAAATAGCTGAGTGGCTTTGGAACAACTCTATTACTGTGGTTGAATGGCTCAGCCAGAACTCAGACTTAAACCCAACTGGAGAGACCTGAAAATGGCTGTTCACCATTTAACCTCACAGAACTAGAGAGGATCTGCAAGAAGGAATGGCAGAGGATCCCCAAATCCAGGTGTGAAAAACTTGTGTCATTCACAGAAGAACTTGAATTAGACAAAAGGGATAATAAACAAAAATTCTATGAAAATGAACCGATGAAAATCAGACATTGCTTTTGAATTGTGGTTCAACAGAATTATTCTAAAAAACAAACTAATGAAACAGGCCTGGACAAAAATGATGGTACCCCTGGAAAAAGATTGAAAGTAATGTGACTATAGGGACATGTGCAATCAAGATGCGTCCTTTAATTAACACCACAGGTGTCTACAAACTTGTTATCAGTCAGTCGGTCTATTTAAAGGGTGACAAGGAGTCATTGTGCTGTTTGGTGACATGGTGTGTACCACACTAAACATGGACCAGAGGAAATTATTTACAAGCATGTTAAAGGTAAAGACTATGAGACCCCCTCCAAGCAGCTTGACATTCCTGTGACTACAGCTGCACATATTATTCAGAAATTTAAGATCCAGGGGACTGTAGCCAACCTCCATGGACGTGGCCGCAGAGGAATCTTGATGAAAAATGGAAGAGACGGATAATACGAATGGTAACAAAAGAGCCTAGAACAACTTCTAAAGACATTCAAGGTGAACTCCAAGGTCAAAGTACATCAGCGTCAGATCCCTCCATCTGTCATTTGAGTTAAAGTGGACTTCATGGGACATGACCAACGAGGACACCACTGTTGAAAGCAAATCATAAAAAAACCAAACTGCAATTTGCCACAACTACATGTTGACAAACCACAAAGCTTCTGGGAGAATATCGTATGGACAAGGCGAGACAGAACTGGAACTTTTTGGCAACGCACATCAGCTCTATGTTCACAGATGCAAAAATGAAGCCTACGAAGAAAAGACCACTGCCCCCCTACTGTGAAACATGGAGGAGGTTCTGTTATGTTCTGGGGCTGCTTTGCTGCATCTGGCACAGGGTGTATTACATCTGTGCAGGGTACAATGAAATCTAAGGACTATCAAGGTATTCTAGAAACAAATGTGCTGCCCAGTGTCAAAAATCTTGGTCTCAGTCGCAGGTCATGGGTCTTTCTACAGGATAATGACCCAAAACACACAGCTGAAAACACCCAAGAATGGCTAAAAGCAAAATGTTGAACTAATCTAAACTGGCTCTCTATGAGCTCTGATGTAAATCCTATTGAACATCTGTGGATGGAGCTGAAACATGCCATCTGGATACGGCACCCATTAAACCTGGAGGGGGGGGGGGGTACAGAAGTCTAATGGACAGTTAAAGAAATCATTTGATTACAGTAATTGCCTCAAAAGGTTGCGCAATAAAATATTGAATTAAGGGTATCATCATTTTTGTCCAGGCCTGTTTCATGATTTTGTTTTTTAAAATAATTCTTTTGAACCACAATTCAAAAGCAATGTCTGATTTTCATTGTTTAATTTTCATGGAATTTTTATTCACCATCACTTTTGTCAGGTTCAAGTCATTTCTGTGACTATTGTGGGTTTTCCTTTCATTAACAGAGGGGTATCAACATTTTTGTCCATGTGTGTAGCAAATGGCTGTAGTATAACAGAGTGAAAAATTTAAGGGGGTCTGAATACTTTCCATACCCACTGTATACCATTACACCATATTATAAAACATAATTGATAATAATTGACAAACAATATTTTCTTTCACCTGTAGTTCATTGTGAGCAAAAAACACATCCATAAGTGATGTAACATTACCTTTAGCTAAGTGCTCCTGTGCTCCAGGTAAGAGTTGCTTCTGATGAAAACATTGAGAGTAGTTATGAGTTTAAACCGTTAAATGTTTAAAATGTAATATTAAAATATGGTTTTAAGTTTGTTCCCGGTGGATTTCCCCACCCAGTGGTGTATTGTGAATTCATTATTTGCTCTAGCTTTCCAGATTTTTGTATATAGGTAGGATTATAATAATGATCTGTTAGTTTGTGAAATTATTTATATTGACAAAAATGTGCCCTTCACCCCCCCACAAAGTCATAAAAAACACTTCTAAACACAGCTAAGTCCTCTGAGGCCTAGGAGACAACCTTGTTACATTACATTGAATAATAATAATATGCAAATTCAGTAAAAGATAATACATTTATTCAGTGCAATAGTTCATATCAGATAAATATTGCCTAGTATTTTATTTGTATAGCACCAAATCGCAAAAAAAAAAAAAAAAAAAAGCAATCAATAAAAGCATTGAAAGGTCAAGGCCTTAGAGAAAAACCCAATAAATTCCATGTGAACAACAACTTGAATTCCAAGAAGGAAAAACACCCTGTAACAGATGAATCCTCACATGGCACCAGGCTCAGGGTGGGTAACCACCTTGATACGCTGAGGTGAAAGAAACAATTAGAGAAATAAGAAATGGATGTTGGGATCAGTAACCCCACACTAGACACATGGAGAAAAGTACAGCAAGAGATGTGATAATGTTACATGTGCCTATTTAATTGTAATGAAATGATTTAATGTGAATGTTCTTCCCTTAACGTAATGCGAAACTTTAAAAAAACATGACCTCGTCAGTAAATTTTGTCATGTCAGGTTTCATCACGAAAACTCCCGCTGTCACACATTCGTTCACAACTACGCCCTTTGTTACTGTCTTGACTGAAAGACCCCTAAAGCTGTGATCTGCACCGCAAAACGATGAGCTGAAAGCTGATACAAAGTTTTGGGAAGCCAAAGGCAAAATCAGCGATAAATCTCTGTTGATTCATGACCAACAGTGGTCCTTTTGTACAGTCATACAATGATGATGTTTACACAAAATATGTTGTCTTTTGTGATGTTTAGATGTATGTGTGTTCCTCATCCCAATCAGACATATAGCTTTTTTATTTGGTGTGTGCTGTTGGGTTAGAAATGGATAGTTGGTTAATTGTTTATCTATGTTGGTCCGTTTGGGTTGGTGACTGTTTTGTTGTACTGGGCGTTTAGTTGAAGCTACATTAACTCTTCACTTGAACATTGTGGTACAGTTGACACAGGGTTCTCGCCATGTCGTCTGGTCAGAGTTATTGAAAACTCGCTCGCTGAGTGTTTTCTCATCTGAATTTCTACGTCCGCCACTAAAGACTGAATCTATGTCATCGACCATGGTGTAGTTATCAAATAAATCCAGTCAAAATGCACTTGCACTGTATTGAAAATTTAACATAGCGGGAGAAAATTAGCGTAGTGGCCCAAAATTATAGCGTGATGGGCAATGACAGTACTTTGCACTAGCTAGAACCCTGTGACAGTAACACAGCCTAACAATGCTACCTCCTAAAAAAAACAGAAAACATCTGAGAGACTCGATGAACGCCTACCCGCTCCCTCTGATCTCAAAGTTTGGTACTTAGGTTACAAAAACACAGTGATTGTCATCTCTGTGTGGATTTACACTAGCAAAAACACAAGTGTCATTGCTATATTTACTTTCTGCAGTGACAGCTTCTCAAATATTACACTCTGGAACTTTAATTGTATTAAAGTTCATATAGAAATAAATTTACTTGAATTAACTATTGATTTTATTATCTTGTTGAACTACAGTGAAATACAGAAGTTGTCTTTTTGGATTGTGGTGTATACATTGCTCTTGATGGGGCCCTGTGGTGCCTTGATCCATCGCAAATAAGAGAAATGTTGCCTTCAGCCACACCATATCTCAAATAACCCCTGTAGAATAATGCAGACCCTGCAATAATATTGATCTTTTGTATAATATCCATGTTACAGATAGCTATTTTCTTTCACCTCAGGTAACCTGATAACTATTATTGTACTGTTGTTTCCCCAATTAGTTGAAATGGGTTGAGGATAATAATGTGTGCTTCTCTGGATCTGAGTTTTTTCACTAACAAGAGTATTTGTTTTTGTTTATTTCGTGCTGTGTTTGTGCCCTGATGTAAGTTTGGCTGCTTTTATGTTAGTGTATGCATGCAGCTATACATTGTAGTGTGTGTGTGTGTGTGTGTGTGTGTGTGTGTGTGTGTGTGTATGAGTGAGAACAAGTGTGTACTTGTGAGTTCAGGGTGATGTTGGCTTCCTGAGGCTGATCACCATCCTCTTCCCAGCCTCTTGTTTTTGCCCATCTCTCTGGTTGTGTGGAAGTTGTGTGGGCACCCTCTGGATTGCCTCACCGCCGAAGCATGCCGGACCCTGTTATCCAGCTATCCATCTGTGTTATTGATTTTTTTCCCTCTTTGTAGAGTTTCATCTTTCCTCCACTTTTCTGTAGAGCAATGGAGAGGGAGGGAGTGTGTGTGTGTGTGAGAGAGAGAGGGAGAGAGAGAGAGAGAGAGAGA
>JAPSES010000236.1:9873082-9902460 GCA_029822895.1 Maxillicosta whitleyi
CAGCCAGGACTATGGATAAGCAGAGGGAGAGAGACTTGAAGAGCTGTAGCTTTTATTCTCTCTCTCTCTCCCTCCCTCTCTCTTTCTTTCTCTCTCTCTCTCTTCGGTTCTCTCCATTCTCCCGGGAACACACCCCTCCTCCTTCCCTCCTTCCTCCTCCATCCTGCTCCAAGGCGCCCCTGGTACACACGCTCCACTCGCTGCCCCCCTCCTCCTCTCCCTCCTCCTCCTCTGCTTCCCGCTCCGTCCGCCTGCCTGCCGTCTCTCCTTCCCGGGGGGCTTGGGCAGTGCTGGCGGCGCAGCCGTGATTTGCAGGAGATTTGTCTAAGTGAGAAGCAATTAGTGCGGCTAAGCACCGCTAATGTATGCATGCTGAGGCCCCCACTGCCCCCCCCAACCCCCCCTCCCCCACTTGGTGGTGCCAGGGCCAGGCCAAGCTGGGGCACTGCTGGCATATCCTCTGCTTGTTGCCCCTTTTCTCATCTCAAGCCATCATCTTATTCTCATTCCCCTTCAGATGACCCAGTCCTCTCTGATTTTTATTAGCGCTATAATTAGTTGACCAGTGGTGCTGATGTATGTCTGGATATTCATCATGACACCTAATGCAAGACAGGGTTGCATGGTTTACTTAATGCCATATTGGGGCTATCATCATACTATTCGTATAGGTGTGATTTGTGATTCAGTCTACTTGAATTATTGTCAAGACAGACATTAAGAGACATTAAGTTACTGCTCATTTTTAAATGACTGTTTCTCAACTCAAACATACAAATGTAATAGCATAAAAAAAATTCCAAAAACAAAAAACTGTGGTACTAACAAAAATAACTTTACTAGTTGGGGTTTTACACTTAATTATTCATCATATTTTTCTTTGTGATATAAATTTGTCATGTTGCTACACGTTCTTTTGTTTTTCCAGGGTTTACACAGTACATACTTTTGCTCACGGAGCTTGAACCTGAAATCTATTCTTTTAATAGAGGTTGTATTTTTTAACCGCTGGGTCAGACTTAGCCCACTCGTTGGCATCCATTTTCATCTGGTCACACAACAAAGTCATATAACCACGCACTGCAGACCCTTCACTGCCTAAACAAGGGTTGTGTGAAATCTCTCTGTTATGGGCTTAGATAAGGGTCAGCATTTTTTTATTTAATTAAATTGGAGTCTTTTGCGGTTGTCTTAACTATCCTCGCTGGCTGTCCCATTATGATTACATTAATAGTGCTACATGACTTCAAATGCCTGCAGCTTTTCCTATGACTCTCAGTTCAGTCTAAAGGTTTCTCCAAAAGGTGACCAGGTTGAATAAGCTTTTGAACTTCTACTGTATGAACTTTATTGATTCACTTCACAGATTTTTGCCCTTCGTCCTCTCCTACATATGTTTCCATTGTTTATTGGAAGAAGGCTTCAATGAGCATGGAAATTTATTAAGTGTGTTAGTGTTGGTGAGAGGTAGCATAGTGTAGTAATCCATCCACACACTAGAATAGACACTCAAAAGCACACACACATCACAAACACATGCACACCAAAGTGGAACAGTGGTGGGTGGTAGGATTCCCTTTGAAACCTGTGGTGTGGAAAGGCTTGTTTGCAGGCGGGCGTGCATGAGGGACGTTCTGCATGGTGCAACTCCCCAACTACTTGAAGATGAACTTTGCCCTTTTCTACACGTTCCTTCTCTCTTGCTCCAACAAAAACAAGATTAAGTCTGCTCATCTTTACGCCGCTCTGACTGCTTTCCAATTGGGAACCTACATGGTCCGTGGGTGGTTTTGGAGCGAGGTGCTCGTTAATTAAAGATAGGCTAATTACTGGCGCTTCTTAGGCTGGCTTTTGCAGCGCTGATAAGAGGATAATCCTGGAGAGAAAGGCGGAGATCGAAGTGGTCCCCGGTAGACCAGGCCTCCTGCTCAACTGGGCTGGGAGAAAATCCACCACCCCACCTCCTCAGCCCCCATCATGTCCCTGCTTCTTTAAAGAGCAGGTCTTGTAACCAGAGAGTATAGAATATTCAAGCAGGCTGCACTTCAGGGGGAGGAAACCTACATAAAAGAGCTCAAAGACATTAGCTATCGCATGTTATGTCACAGATTTCAGAGTCTCTTGAAGTAATAACCGGGGTTTGGCTAAAATTGAAAAATAAAAAAGCTAGCGTGTTGTAATGTTTTGAAATACTTTATCAGAAATATTTTTGAACTTTCAGCACTAGTTGTATAGATGGAACTTGTAAATGCCTTACTCGTGCATGCTAGGATTAGTACTTGTTTGTCGTCATATCATTAAATTTAATGTTGTTCATCCAGTGGGGCCTTCCCCCCAGTACCAACACACACACACACACACACACACACACACACACACACACACACACACACACACACACACACACACACACACACAGGTATGCAGGCATGTTAATACATTTACAATCCACCTCGTACAACACAACTGAAAGATTGCATGACCTCACTATCATTCACATGTCTCTAACACATATTTTGTCACGGGGAGTTAGCCATTAGCATTTGCTGGGCTGTTCCCATATGCTGGGGCTCCACAGATCTATAATTCAGGGGTGGCAGATGTCCCCATACATTATTCATGTGTGCCGTTCTATGCCGGGCTAGCTAGCAAGCCACGGACAGAACCATCACAAGGTCCTTGCATATTGAAGGTCTCTTCCATGGTGACCTGTGAGTGCACCTTCTCTGCAACTCCTTCCTGCAAATAGGATACAGATTCTCAGATATAGTGTTGTATGTCACTGTCAGAACACAGAGATTATCTGAGCAGGCATTGTGATGATGGTTGTCTGTGGAAGTCATGAAACATAGAAATTACTTTTTCAAATGGGCTCATTGATTTTACATAAGCATCAGTTTATTAGTTATGGAGTCTGTCACTCATTTGTTCAGAGTATATTTTGGAGAGCTGTGCGTTGTATTCAAAAACCCCAGACCTTGATATGGATCATATCAGTTCCAGACATTATATATCATCATATAGCATCCCTGTGTGAATTCCATGTTGATGAGAAACACATAGGCTTTACCACAAAGAAAGGCCTCTTTATTATTACATTTTCATATATATTCAACAGTTAAAACATACTCAATCCTCATTTTGTTTTCCAGATCATAACTGGAAAAGTATTACGTTTTTGTATCACCAAACTTGTGTTGGAGGGGGTCCTCTGACTGACTTGTCTGTCGTCCATCTTCATTTTTGAAACATAACTAGAAAATCTTTAAGTATTTTTCAAAGTTCTTGAGAAACTATTGTACCCTTCTGGGAAAAGTCAAAGAAACTAAAGTATGATTTAGTGCGAGTTTGTGGAAACCATGGATATGCCATGCTGTTATTGGTCCTATTTAAAGCCATGGTGCCAATTTTCTGTTAAGTATGTAACAGAATGTAAAATATTGATGTATTAAAATGTCATGGAAATTAGCCACTGTGAGCATTTTTATGTTGGCTGGTCCAAGTTATTCCTGTTTGTAATGAAGTTTACATTGTCATGTAAATTTCCTGCCACAAGGAAAAATTCAAAGTGCTAAAGCAATGATGAAAAATATTGCCATAAAGGCCATAAACAAAGAAATAATATAATATAATATAATAATAGCAAAATATGAAGTGCTACAATGATACAGGCTTTTATTTTGTCACACGATATAGTGTGACATTACAGTTTAATATTCTGTATAGTTCTAGATCTAAGTGGCTTAATTTGTAATAACTGAGACTTTGTTACACGGGAAAGTCCAGAACATTTGATAATACAATAGAAATTGAAATACAATAGACGTTAAATTGTATAGATTACTAACCAGTTACCGGGAAAACAGTTTTTTTTTAGTTTTTTTTATCACGGGGCAATATTTAGTTCACCTCTATTGTATTGGTGTGATGATGGAAATCAGACCCTTGCATCTCATTTGCTAAAGGCACAATCAAAACAATCTATGTGGCACAGCTATAAAGGTAAATGACAAAACAATAATTGGTGAATAACAGTAGCTTGCTGTCAGACACAGGCCTGTGTATTGCAGTGTACACTAGTATAATACACTCTGCAGCAGTAGAAGAGGTTAGACTTTGCATGTGTGTGTGCATTTGTGTACCGCCTCTACAGTGTAAATCACACCTACATACCTGGAGGAGACAGCAGTGTTGTGTGCCGATACCCTCAAAGAGTCGAGGATAAAATACACACACATACACACACGCACAGAGGCACCCAAGATCACAAGCCGCCGCCAGCGCCAAGCCTGGCCGGCGCTGAACCGGCAACCTGATACCTCCTCCGGAGCCCTGCGGAGGTGGATAGTGGGTGTGGGAGAGAGGCTTCTATAAAGTCTGTCCCGCCGGTCGGCCGTAACCTGAGCTCCCAGCAGACAGCCTCGGTGCCTCGCGGTCAGGCTCAGCAGAATGTGTGTGTGTGTGTGTGTGTGTGTGCGTGTGTGTGTGTGTGCGCGCGCTTTGAGTGCAAGTGAGACGGGACGGGTGACATGCTGCCACACGCTTGTTACCGCACTGGGGATCAGGCCGATGGGTTTGTGAAGATTGCAAACATGCACACACAAACACAGAGACCTCCCCTTGACTCCTGTCTCCCTCACAACTTTGCACATACATCTTGTTAATCACTCTAAAAATTCTTTCCCTGACACGTGAATAAATGGATTCCTTTTTCCACTGCCCCTTCCTTTCCTTGTAATTGATACATATGACGCGCTGACGGGACCTTTATCACGGAGTCACCGAGTTTCTCTCCTTCAGGCTTCAGACCATTCTCCAATATCTCCTCCCTCTCACCCTCTGTGAGGTTCCAACGTGACCGTCATCTGAATGATCCACAACGTCAGCAGGCAAAAAAAAAAAAAAAAAAAAACTGTCGCCAGCTGCCATATTGCTTGCTGTTGCTGCCAGGGTGCTGCCCTTTACGGATGTGAGTTCAGCGTGTGCAGTTTGAGAGCGTAGTTTAAGGAAGAGGAGGGGAAGCTAGTGCTTGTGTCGGGGCTGGCAGAGGGACAGGATCCCCTTGTGTGGTTGCAGTGGGTGAGGAGGTTAACTGAGCCACGGCAGAGCCAAGATGCTGCCTAGGATATTGACAGGTTGGAACCTGAGGGCTCCTGCAGGATAGGAACACACTGCCAGAGGCTTGGTTACCACCACCGCCTGCCTGCCTCAGAGGGAGGGAGGGGTATGAAAGGGATGGAGGGAGAAATGGAAAGACAGGGTGAATGTGAGTCTGAGATTCCTGCCTCCAGAATGATTAGGATGTAGAGGCTGAACAGCATGGTCAATGTTAGTTAGAATGTTTTTTCAAAGTATCTCACAAAATGAGCAAATTGCATGAAACATCAGAAACGTGTATTGTAGAAACTGGAAAAATTCAATGTAAAATCAAACAACTTGGCTTTTTTTTTTAAATGTATGAAACAATACCACAGTAAATCTCATTATAATCAACAATCACTAGAATTAAGTAAACAACAGAGTGAGAATAATCAATCATTTGACCAGAAAATTATTCTGTTTGCTGTATTTGTGTATTTTTTCAACATTACAAAAAGTGGTTTAGTCCTTTAAGTGTTCCTGAAATGATACAGGCAACTTGATGATGACTTATCAAGATTTTTTTACAGTAATTTTTTTATGTGACATTTTAGAAACATGCATATATTGAGAAAAATTTCCCAATTTGAGAAGAATCGTTATTTTTTTAGATACAACCCTCATATATGATGGAACAACAGAAAACATCTACTTTAATCTATTTCATATTATGCTCTTTTGTTTATTTTGTTGCTGAAAATGATCCTTTATCTCAAAATTTTTTGAAAATTTGGATGCTGTACTCTTCAACATGGCACAGAGGCAAGCAATATGTTATATATTTCAGTTATAATGTATTATATTTCTTTGTTGTTTTTTTCATCTAACTCATTTTGTTTGATATTTCTGACCATATTTTAGGTTTGTGATCATCTATATATATATATATATATATATATATATGTATAATTTACTTTTCTTTTGTCTTTTTTTTGTTTTTTGTCCTAATACATTTAAGTAACAATAATAATTCCAAATTTTCTAAGAAATAGGCCTTTTCTTGTAGTAATTTCATGGTAATAATATCACATATTCATTAAAGAAAATTTTATACTATTATATGTATAATAAATAAAAAATTTGTACAACATGAGAGTTTGACTATATTTCACAGGACTGATTATAGTCTTAAATTATCTAGGGGAATACACAAAATAGATTTTTTTTTTCAAACATAGCACATATGAAGTCTAACAGAGGAATAAACTGCATTTATTGTACCTCCATTGTCTTTGAGGAGCTGTACTTTGCTGCCTTCGCTCAGCAAAGAGGCGAGTATTTGGTCTGTGTAGTTGAGGGTCATTTGCCATGGTAACGGTAGCCAGGTCATAAGGTGATTGGCTTGACTGAGGAGGGCGCTGGCGGCTGTTTGTTGATTCTCTGATATGGGTGACCTACCCCTGACCTCAACACAAATCAATACTGCCTCCTTAAACTTTCATTTGTCCTCGTTTGCTCGCTCTAACCCCTGATTGGGAGCAATCAGCGTAGGGTTTTTGGATATGAAAACATATTTTTGGTCTAAATTGCAGTTGTATTATTATTATTATTTCCAATATGTTATTGAACAGTACAGACTTACTGTATGTCCTCAAATAAATTCAGTCCATGAACTGTGACCTTTCTGTTGAAAAAAGTGAAAATGAGCTTGGTAAATTTCCAGTCACACAACGATTTCAGAGAATGCTCTTTGTGTTGTGTTTTTAGAGAAGTTGTGCAGGGAGTCCCTCCAACGCAGGAAAGCCTTTGAGAAGCTCCTTCCTGTCTCTGCACCACCTCTTCGTTGCACTTTTGTTTCTTCTCTTCTCCCCCTCATTCTCACTTTCACTACCCGTAATCCCCACTGTGGCCTACGAGGTTATGATGTTCTTCTGCAGAATAGCACAGTTTGTGTGGGCACATTTAAAAAAAGAAAAAGAAAAAAATGTATTTCTCCATTCTGGGGTCACCCTTTCCACTCCCCCACAGAGGGAATCACCTCATCAAAAGCCATGTGATTCATTTAGTCAGTAGTTTCACTGAAATGCACTAGTCTTCCCTGTGCTGTCACTGTAGTTACCAAAATTGACAGCGTTAGACCTCAGAACATCACGATTATCTTGCATCAGATGCAGGTTTCAGTACGTTATTGCCATATAAACACTGTAGGCACACATTTTCCTCAGTTCATCTTAGAACTGATTTTTTATCATTTGCTGTGCAGTACCATACAACAATATTTATTCACATCAGCTTCAGTAACAACAAACATACTTGTTTGTATGCTGTGAAAAAACAAACTTTCTGAAACTTTCACATCAACTAAAAAAAAAAAATTCTCATTTCAGTCCATGCTGTCCAGTCTTCAAAGCTATACCTACCAATTTGTCATGTTGCACAGAACTTCGTAAAAATTTGAACATGAACGTTATGGAAGTCCCGCACACTTCCCCCTGCCTGACCTCTGATGCTTATCTATTAGCTGGAGAAGTCCCCTAGCAATGGTTGGATGGAATTAGCTGGAACTAGCCGTGGTAACTGTATGACCAACACAATGAAACGCAACTCTGGTGTTGCATTTGAGAACAGGGTTAATGTAAACACTGAGGCTGTTGCAAGCCCTAACGCTAATGCTAACACCGATAATACTGTCCATAACACTACAGCTAAATCTAAAGCGATCGCTAATGCTACTCACTTGGGTTGTTTACACGAATGGTGAAGTTAACGCTAACACTAATGCTAATCTTCATTGCACAAATAGCATAACATTACAGAACTACATTTAACCTCTTGTCCAGATTTAAACAACATTGTAGATCGCAAAAGTTGAGATTTTTAAAAATGTTGTCCAAGATAAAGTAAAGACTCCTCATGCACACACAAAATGGAAAGATTGGAAAATGATGGTGTCACACCCAAGTTTTAACACGTCTATTATTTCTTTCCATAATAACTGTACAACTGAAACATCAAATCCGGGCGTGTAAATCTGTGTATGGCCTGCAGTAGATCAATGTCAATACAGATGCAATTAGGAGAGGGACCAGACCAGACTGGACCGGTGTTACAGACAAATCCCCAAAGACTAGCAACAACCCAGATCAACACATAAGGAAAGTCAAATTTCTAGCTTAAATTACACGCCACAGTGTTTGTAGTTATACATCCCACAGAAACAATGGTCATTTTTTTCATAACACAAAAGGACATGATTTTTTAGTATCTGTTTAGAAAAATATCCAGGATAGTTTGAGGAGGGAATTAAATCACAGTTGTATGTAAAATTGCAGTTTTTGTCAGATAACCTGTATTCTTAACTCTTTAGGAGATATGTTTTACAGCCACCTCAATCAATCAATCCAATTTTATTTATATAGCGCCAAAATACAACAAAGGTTATCTCATGACGCTTTACGTAGAGAGCTGGTTGAATTCAGATTTTCAACACAGTTTACAGAATTCAACAGAATCATCCAAGAGCAAACACCAGTACATCATTTAAGTTCCGTGCTTATACTACTGTCTGCTTCTCCAATCTGTCATCTATTATCTATTATATGTAGTCAATACACTTACTGCTGAGAAGTGCCTCATACTGCCCTACTTGGAAAGATGTAAACTAACCCATTAAGGTATGATACCAGCATTGTGAATTATAGGAATAGTAAAAGTAGATAAAGATAAATGTTATCATCAAAAGATGGAAACTCTAACAGTTCTGCCAAAACGCCGTGGCATAAAGGTCATTAGATCCAGATCCGGAGGCCATGATTAATGAATATCTGGCAGGTTTTTTTTTTCCTAGCTTTTGCCTTTTTAAGTCTGGAGTTTTACCTGAATTTACTCAAGCGAATAAAGCGCAGACATAAGTTTAAGCAGCAAATTCCTACAGATTAAACAAGACAGTAATTTATTCACTACCTGTTTTGAGGGCAATTTAGTTTGTTTTGTTGTTGCTGATGCTCACAAACAAACACGAATCTGTTCCAAACTGAAGTTCACTGACAGGACTTCCGCCAAAATCCCACAGCGCACACAATTGCATAGCGGGCCATGAAAACTTACAACACACTTAATCAATATAGACTAAGACTCTAAGCTACTAGTCCTCAAAGAAGTGTAAAAATCACATGGTATCTGATTTTTGTCTTGGAAAGTTGGGTCTGCTTCTGTTCCGTCTATGGTATATCAGTTTCTGTTTGTGCACAGTTGCTTTCCTTTGAACATTTGGACAGTTTTTGAGTTCTTTTTTGTTGAACCTAGTGTCACGTTGGTACTGGGATTTTCTGTGATACGATTAGCCATGGTGGCTACCTCTCTACAAGGCCTTTATTGATTTCTTTGAACTAAAACCCTGTTGGACTTTACTTGCTGGAGCATTTATACATTACATTGAACTGCGATTCTAAAGATATTCTCGATGTATTTTTTTTTTCTTTTTCCTGTTTTCTTATCAACAGAGTAATTTATTTGCGAATACTACTCTGTCAATGTGATTTTTATATTCACTACAAAGTTACATAGAACTCTAAATGTTAATTCACTCGAATCTGCGACTACCACCTCTAGCCGGTTTATAACCTTACAGAATACTTGTGTGTATATTTTGGTGTGTGTGTGTGTGAGAGAGAGTTACAGTGCATTACATTTGGCTGTTGGGAGGGCTGTGGCGTGGTCAGGGCTGCATGAAGCAGCAGCACAGGAAACGCGTCAAAGCGCTGAGAGCTAACTGGAACCAGATGTCTGAGGCTACCAGCCTGGGGATTCTCACCGTGGAACAAGAGCGTCAGCAGGGGAAGTTTGCTTCTCCCTGACTGTCTTTGCTGTCTCTCTCTGTCTGTATCTCTAAATCTCTCGTATTCAGGTTGTTTTCTTTTTGTGTGTGTGCGTGTGCCTGTCAGAACTACCTCATGGATCAGTAGTTTGTGTTTAACATGGCTAAAAGACACCATCGCATGGGATAAATAAAAATATCACAAGAGGAGGAAATAGCTTAAGTTTAGCTTTTTGCACATCTTACAAGGAAAAGGGCAGATTTCCATTTCAAAACACATAGAGAAACAGGACCAATGGCCTTGTATCTCAACAGCAGCTACTATGAAGCATGAATAACAACCTGAATTTGTGATGTTCTACTGCTATGTTGGAGTCATGTGGTCTTGATGCAGAAGATCAGTCTCCCAACAGAAGTGGGTGGTATTTTCACTGCAGGAGAACTCAACTCATTAAATGAAAGTCCATGTATGACTTCCTAGCAGTGCCCAGTAATAATTATATCGATAACTGTAATAATTTCCACGTTGTAGCCATTAAAATATGGCCTATTATAAGTAAAGGCAAAAATTCAAAAATCTTAACACTATGAACAAACTTTGTAGACATTGTCCCGAGGAAGCTACATCTAAAATTTGAAATGAATCTCACCAGTAGTTTCATCAGAGAAGATGTTGGAAGAAATTACTAACAACCACAATGACAGTAGCCACTTTTACACAAAGACAAGAATGTGATCCCACCAAGTCATTTACCTGGCGATAGAAGTGGGATCAATTGATCCCACCATTTGGTTTACACGGATGTCGTTCAGGAATAAAGGCAAATTATTCCTGGAACAGAAGGGCTATAGCCTTCATAATAGCTCATAGCCAGTCGGCCGGTGAGCTAAAAATTACACAAGCACTAATATTCCCTGTAAAAGTCAGTGCGTTGTAGTTGGTTTTGGTCAAATGCAGCACAACAGCTCATCTCATGCAATTTTACTAATAAAACCAGGCGTACTCTACCCCATCCCTCGCTGAAGCTCTCTATAGTAGGAGATGGAGTTGGCCTGCTTTCTGTGCCTGGGAGCATTGCCTGCCCTCCTCCGCTTCACTGCCCCCTGACTTTCTCTCACATATACAGTACAGACACACACAAACACACGTTTAATCACACACATACACACACACACAGTCAGACATTCACTTAACTTATTCACTCATGCACAGCAATCATACATGGCACGTGCACACATGAGGACCCATGCACCACTGATGCTGTATGTGCATGACTCCAGCTGAGCCTCCAGTTGACTCAGACGCTGAAGTCGAGCCTTGGTGTCACTCTGGTCTCTGTACCATCGGTAGATGTGTTAACAGGGCCTACTCAATGACAACAGCAAAAAAACCCAAAACAAACAAAAAACACACCCACACCCACCTGCGGAGATAACCGCCTGTAATAGCAACCTCTGACTGATTAAACATAGGTGTAACTTTTCAATGGAAGCTGGATGGCAATTACAACGGAACTTACCAGACATCTCATTTGGAACTCAATTAGATTTTTTTTTTTTTTTTTATTAGGCCGATCGCATTATTTTTTAAATGTTAAAATCTGTTTTCTTCATGACCTGTGGGTCACATACAGCATGTTGTAGCTCTATTCAGCCATTTTTTTTTTTTTAAAGATGCTTTCAAACACTTGACTATAGATGGATGAGCTGCATCCCCTCCAGTGTCACCACTAATACGTATGAGGTCTGGCTCCATTGCACCCGTCCATCCTGTCCATATTCACTGAGTAACTCCCACTGGTGCAGAATTATAATGAATTTCATTCTAGTTATAAGAAAATGTCTTTATACTTGCGTATCATGGTTACATCATGTTACCATCTGTCAAGTCCCAAAAAACTATGCATTGTTGTTTAGTTTATCTCTAAAATTTTATGCATGACTTGATTTACTTTGTGCTGGGTTTATTAATAGGATGATACAGACAGTTTAGTTCCAGTGCTCCAATTTGTTGTTTCCATAAATATTACATTACATTACATTTGGCGGACGCTTTTATCCAAAGCGACTTAAAATAGAGGACATAAACATAGCGTATCGCACTTACAGAAACAAGGTGAACAGGAAATCTACAGAACAAAATATATTTCACGTGCATTTTGAATTTTTACAGTGGAAAATACTTATGGAAATGGTGTTTGCTTTTCCATTTGTTTTGGCTGATTCTCCCACCCCCACCCCCCTTTTTCCACAAACCCATGAATGCACATAAGGAGGAATAGAAACAACATTTTAAAATAAATTCTGATGTAGCGAAGAAGTAAGTCATGTGATTGATCACTTCACTGCCAGCTGCTTGTTGCATTTTCTCATATATTGCATAAAACTTCAAAAAGTACAAAATGTTAGTGCAGTGTCTGTATTATCTGTGAAAAAGGGAATCAGTAGGGCTGACTAATCTGGCCAAAAGACCACATGACCATCTACTGATGTAAAATCACATTCTACAGTGTGAAGCACTATTATCTCACCTTTTATCATATATGGTTAAGTTACAACCAACCAATAACTTTTCCTCTGTTTTTTGTTTTCTGGTTTCTGAATGCTTACACTATATAGGCCTCTTTTCTTGATGTTCTCTAACTAGAATCTCTGCATTTTTGGATAATTCCGGACCACAATTTGTACATTATCTTGACGGTGACCAAACACATCCTCATTTTTGTGTCTATTCAGTCTTTCCACTCTCTCCATTAATTGCAGAAGATTGTGGTGGACTTGTTTGTCTTTCCAGAGTTTTATAACGAATCGGTGTTTTCCACTAGCGTTACTCTTAAGCACCTGTACAAATCAGACTTACCGCAGGAGTTCAACTCTCAGTTGTTCTCCAATATTATTTCTTCAACACTGGCAAAACAACACATATAAACTTTGCAAGTTAATCCAGACTACAACCAAACCCCTTAGTGCAGGTGCCATAAATGGACTGAAATAAACACATCAGCCTACAGGATAGTACTAGCAACAGTAATCAGTTGAAAAGCCTATTATTTTTGTGACAACATAATCTGTATGATTCCTGAAAAAGATGATAAAAAGCTAATCAAATGCCACATTAAGACTCTTATGATATAAGATTATGAGATCACTCAGCCTTACACCCCAACAGAATTCTCTACTACTCACACCCCATTGATTAGTAATTGAAATTTGCTTAATATTTTACTGAAACCTATTGTATAAAAAAAATCTAATTTTTTTGCTCATGTTTATTTTTTCCTTCTAAATTCTAAATCTAAATTTAGTCCAAAAAAAAAAAAACACCCGGTGACTTGTGTTGAGGGACTTTATGTGGAGTTGGCACGTTCTCTCTCTGCCCATGTCGGTATGGGTTCTCTGCAAGGTCCTCTTCCTCTCACCGTCCAAAGAAATGTACTTTAATGGGTTAATTCATCACTCTAAATTGTCTCTAGGTGTGATTGTGAGAATAAATGGTTGTTGGTCTGTATATGTCAGGCATGTGATGAACTGGCGACACATCCAGGGTGTACCCTACCTCGGACTGTTGGTTAACCGGGATAGTCTCCAGCAGCCCTGCGACCCTCTCAAGGACTAAGCGGTTCAGAAAATTAATGAGTAAAAGACAACAAGGCAATATACTATCGTACTTACAATATCATTGTGTATCATCATATATTCAATCATAATGCCTGATCTATGCATGTTAGAGCTGGGCGATATGAAAAAAAAAAAAAATCACATAACGATATATTTTTTTAAATATCGGACCGTATCAATATGTATTGCAACATAAATTAAATCGCTGTTTTTGTCAAGTTTAAGTTTTCTGTTACTCCTAAGTTAGTTGCGAAGACATCGGAAGGTTATTTTTGATTTAAATATGATTACTTTCTGTCAGAGGTTGAATATGACAGATGTGCTGAAGAACATTATACACAGAAATAAAACAGGTCCATATATTTAAAACTAAACTACAAGTCTGATCAGCAGGTCAAAGTTTACAAGTTTTAAAAGAAATCACAAACACAACAGACCATCTTCGCGAAATCAATACCGGGGGTATATAAGCAGGGATGGATTTCTTAAAGGGATAGTTGTGTATTTTTGACATGAATCTGTATTTCATCCCCGTCATCAGTGTAGTACATCCACACTGACTTAGCCCCGACAGTGTCCTGTGAGCCCAGTTCTGGTCCGGTTTTTGTCGAAACTAAAGTAGTCCGGCAAGTTTGTAATCACTTGGCTCTACTTTCTCTCTCTTCGTATCTCTGCACGCTCCCGCAAGATGACAGTTAGTCTACCTGTTTCACTGCTGAAAAAGTTGTTGACTAATGCGCAGCAGTCAGCAGCATGACAGCACACTGATAGGAAATGAGAGAAAGTAGAACCAAGTGATTACGATGTGTGACTTTTTCATGGACATTGGTTTGTGATGCAAATAAATCGCTCTTTTGAACACATGCTGTTTTAGAAGAAAAACGTTTTATTTCAGTGACCCCCACAAACTTGCCAGACGTGAAACTTAAGGAAAGGAGCATTTGCGTTCTTCACTGAGGCTACATGTATTTGTTCGGTACACCTCTGTATTGTATTGAAGGCCCCAAACCAAAGTGGTGCACACTCTACTTTTCAGTAATCTGGTCGCCCAAGTTCTCAGTCACATTTTCTCTCGCTCATTACCTTCCGCTGCAGCCCAAACATTAGCATGTGTGCTGCGGCTGCTCTTACGCCTGTGCCGTGTGTGTCAACCTAACTTGACATGGCTCTAGACTGATTGGGTCTGTGTGGCGTTACCTAATTATAATTGGCTGTTCTTATGTCTGTCAAAACATAGATGATGGAATTCAAGATTGTATCGACCATGCCCAATATATCTATCAAGAAAAACTTATTTTGTGATATATATTGTTATCATTTTATCACCCAGCCCTTATGCATGTATATATAATAAGACTGCCATATTCTTGACAATATACGGCCTTACCATTTAGAGTGACTTAAACTCACATGAATTTCTCTAGAACTGTTCAGGCCGACTGAGGTCATTTTGCATAAACTCTGACCTACAATTTTAAGGCCACATATAGAAGTGGCCTGGATCAGAATTAAATAGATTATATTCCATGTATTTTTTACTTTTCACCCTCTCATGGAAAATCAGATTTTGGTGACATTTGCCTACAGTCTGACTATAACCGAAGAAACACATCTATAATGGCAGTAAAGCAGAAAAAAATACTCTATCAGTGTTTGGTCAGAACTATTTTCTTTTTCTTTGCTGCTTCGAGGTGAGTTGGCACAGCCTGAAGGTTCTGGATAGCTTTGGGTGAGAAGCGGCTTTCAGCAGGCTGTTAGTCTTATCATCACACACACTCTTACACATACACACACTTAGACGTTCTGTCCCCTCTGACCCAGGCCGTTTCCTGCCCCTGGCTGATCTATTGGCTGATGCCTGCCCTGTGACTGTAGAGAAAGGGAGAAAAAGATGAGGAGAAAGAGAGTGTGTATGTGTGTGTGTTTGTGCGCTTGCGGCCTGTCCCAACGAATCGATATCTGTCTTGTATCCTTGAGCTGTGCCTGACCCTTGGTCGACCTTGCTCAGCATTGGCGGTTGGTGTGTGTTTTTTTTTTTTGTGTTGGGGTCTGAAGACGTTAGGAGCACATTGAGTTTTACCCTTCGCTACTGGGCCTGTGAAAAGTCCTGACTTGAATGTGCCCCTTTTTAAAGAGGCCGCAACAACCTAACCGGGAAAGGGTGAAACAACAGGAAGTGCTTGATGAAGTTCATCACAAGCTGCATTTTTATCTGCGTATTTTTTAATGTGGATTCAGAAGTATCACATTAGGTTGATAGAATTTTCAGAAAAAGTATTTATGCTCAGTTTGAGGTAATTTCTGACTTTTTTTGTAAAGTAGTAAATAGGCCTAAGAGGAAGTGGAAGCACCTGATCCAAATAACATCTGGTGTAACGAACATTTTACTGTTACAAAACACTATTTCTGGTGTCATTGTGGATGGTCTCATAAAACATATAAACCTGGCTGGTAATAGCAGCACTAGGTACATGTGGACAAATATCAAGAACAAATTATACCATAGCTTATTCCATGTTTTTACTTTGTGGTCTGTACTATAGTACTTCTGCTCTGTTTATTACAATCATGTAATGGAGCCCATACATCTACCTTCTCACAACAGTATATAGAGTATTTGCTCTAAACTGGTTGTTGGAAATGCTTCTATTTCACATTTTCTCCCGTTTTGCTACATTTCAAGTTTTCTTCAAATTTGCTTGACGATTTTATATGGCAATGCAGCCACTGACATGACTTTTGCACCAATGAATATTAGTGTCAGATCTCCGTGGAGATATTGTGCTTTGAGGATTGTTTTGACGATTGTGCTGGTGAGATAAAAGCCTCTCCGATTCTGCATACTTACATGTGCCTCTATGTGTGACACTGACATAGAACTTGCCTTGACATTAGTTTGCTAGTTGGACTCAGCCTAGCGTGTTGTTGGTGTGTGCTGATAGAGGCTCCAGCTCGCGGGCTGAGCGGGGCTGTGGGTGTTATCCGCCGCTGGTGCTAATTGAACCCTGCCGCTAAGGTAAGGGGGGGAAGGGGGGGCTGTCAGTGAAGGAGAGAAAAGGAAAAAAAGAAGGGGAGAAAAAAATAGCTTGGTGAGGGCGAAGTGCCCCTGGGGGGTTGGGTCCCTGCCTGCCTGCCTGCCTGCCTTTCGTTCTCCAGCTCCTTCCCCTCCTCCCCGTCTAAATAGCCGTGCCGGCGCTCCAGGGCTTCCTGCGCCTTATCTGCTGATAATTGGGCACTGGAGCTCCACAGCTCGCTTATGAAATATAGATTCCTGACGGAGGGGAAGGATGGGGGGAAGGCGGTAAGTTGGTGAAGGAGTGTGCAGGCTGAGAAAAGCCCCTGGTCGTATCAGAGAGCGTGGAGCCTTGTGGGCTCTGCGGTGTTGCTCTGGCTCGTTTAGCAAACACAGCCCCAGTAGTAGGGCGAAGGCCTCTGTGCTGATCAGCCCACACTGTCACAGACAATTGAAAAACAATGCTTTGTTCCTATTGTTCGTTGCACCCACAGCGTTCAAAGACTTATAAATTGCGGGGGTGAATGCTTGTTGTGTAGTTTGTCACTGAGCATGTGAAATCATCTAAACAATTTCTAGCATGGCAGAGGATCGGTGCAAATGAAACGCAACACTTATAACTTGTCAATTCTTTTTCATAAATTTCCAGTGTTTTACCGAGTGTGTTTTTGTGTTCCATGCTGGTAATGGTGTGAATGAATAGCTTGCGTAGTTATAGTGTCATCCAAGCGTGTCCTGATGAGGATTTGTTGGAAAACTCACTATTCCTCTGTGTATGAATGGAAGCGGATGTTATTTTCCTGAAGCGAGATTGGGATGCTATCTGCAGTCTCATGGGGGAATGTTATTGGACCAAAACATGGAGACTAAATCCCAGAGAGGGAAGAGCTACTGGGTGCTCATCACAACATGCACCCTTATATCCAAAGTTCTTCCAGCTTTAAGGCCAGCTGTTCCGCATACCATGATACAAATTATGGAAAGGTTTTTTTTTTTTTTTTTACCTGCAATTCATTATCTGTTGTTTCCATTCTTTTTTTCCCCCTTTTGTTTAACAACTGATTCTGTCTTTGAAAAATGTAATAAAAAGAAAATATGATAAGGTTTGGATCTTTATTTTATAAATAGATCTAACAGCCTATCACGCAGAAGAAAATAATGCAACACCTGCAAACTCACACATGTGGGTAGATTTTGTATTAATCTCAGAAGCCTGTTCATCATACTGGAAGGTAAATATAGTAAAGTAATCAAGTTCCATTAATTTGCTCTGCCTGTCATTGCACTGTATGAAAATGATTGCCAAAGTTAATATTCTGAAGTTTACTTAATGAACCCTTCTTTCATCAGCTCTCAGAAATGATAACGATATTCCTGCTGGCATAATTATCAAATTATATAGTCTGATAAGTTTTGATATTGACAAAAAATATTGTGATTATATTTTTGCCATATCCTCCAGCCCTACCTGACATTACCCGAATGGGTTGATGTTTCATTTTGGAGTAAAAAACTCACAGGCAAGGTAATTAGAGAAGCAACAGATCAGTATATGAGGGTCAGTTTGAGGAATGAGCAGCACTAAATAACATTTGACATTTTGATTTAGTTGATATTAATAAATAATTGAATCTGAAAACAGTGTCGCAGTAATTGAAAATGACTGCTGTTGGTGGTGTTTAGTACCCTGATAGCAGAAGTAGTAAGACTAGGGGTTTGTTCTGCTAAGGGACGTATTGTAATGTTGGCCTGAGGGCATTACATTAAATTCACTGGACAGAACATGGTCAGATTGGCTGATAATTCCTTTTGCTTTCTGGGCCACTTGTTTCTCCCAAAGGGAGGACAAGTCTCTTTGCTTGACTCCAATTATCCCTGAGAAAACTTTCACGAAACCATTTTGGCTATTCTTGTCCTTCACAGACAACCCATTAAACCAGTAAATGGTAGAGGAAGTTGGAAGACTTTCAATGAACAATGAATAAATGAAAATCACATAATAAAATCACAAGGATTAGAAAGCTTCTTTGAGTATAGGAATAGATGCTGTTACATTTCTATTAATTATTTAAAAGGTTTATTCTTCAACAGCACATATAGTAATCCATGCCTTGGCAACTTTAGTTCTTTGTAGGTAATTTCTCAAGGCAGATTGCACTCTATTGCACAGTATATCTCATTTATTTTAAATATACACAAGACAAGTCTGTTTGTCCCAGTAAGGTTGTGTCTAGCTAAAGAATGGGATTCAAAATGGGAGGTGGGCTTGTGGGTAAGGTTAAAAAGCACACTGGAAGGCAGAAATGTCATGTATTAGTTACTACACCTCTGGGTTTTTAGAATACACTAGGTTATATACAGGCTACATAGCAACCAGCAGATTTTTTCCACACATATTCCACAGTTTCTATATTGAGGCAGCCTAAAAGATCTCAAACATCTAGATTTTGGCCACATTTCAGAAAACCTTACACCCATTATCACATTGGCTGAAACCTCTGGAAACATTATACTGTAACATGCTTGTACAGGGTTTTCCCTAGTTTGCTGGAAGGCTTTGGCACTGTGTAGAGGGTTGTTTGGTTGAGAGGTTTTGGGGTCCTCCCTCATTAATGAAACATTGAATTTTCCACATCATTTTAGATTGATGATGTTGTAATATTTAGTCATGAATTAAAATCCAAGAAAAGCTACAAAATGCTCACTTAACGTTCACACATTTCTCATTGTAGAAAGTGGCATTGGCTAACTTTTCAGATGATCCACCACCAACAGCAACAGCAGCAACTGAAAATCCCTTCCTTTGATGCATTGATTTCTTCACAGTCTTTTTGACCTCATTGTCTTTAACAGCTGTAATCTTTGGCTGCATGACAAATGTTTTTTCCACTGACATGTTGGGAGATGAACTGACTGTTTTCAGTGGTCTTGGCTTCATTTCCTCAATGGCAACAAACTACACCGCGATCAAGCACAAACGTCAGAAACGCTGGTGAAATATTAGTCTATTGAAGCCTTTAAATCAACGCTGATTGACTATAAACTTTAATGCATGTGTTAATCTAGGTAATGCCACAAACAACCCATGGTCTAATGCAATGCCTTATTTACACCACATACAATATATATATATATAAAAAACTGGATGTCAGCCCTTTTTTTGACTGCCTGTTTAAAGCTAGGAGTTAAGCTCCTGCTATCTTGGCTTTTTGGAGCAAGCTGAAACCCTCTTGGTGCACTGGATGGTAGAGCTAATGCTAAACCTTAGCTTACCAATGTAGTAAAAATATACAATTAATGACACGTTTGCATAACAAAATCATCACACTGTTGTTAGTGTAACTTATTAACCATATTTACATTCAAACTGTCAATAAACAGAAAAGAAAAGAAAAAAAAAACACTATCTATTCCAGAAAATATGGTCTTTCCAGAAATCTCAACAAGGTTTTTTCTGTTTCTGTAGCTGAGTTGCTGCACCCAAGTCCCATAGCAACAAGGAAAAGTCTGATATATATTTTTTTCCCTAACCACCCTTTTTATGGGACACAAATACTGGTGCTGAATATGCATTGATCTTGGCATGGACACACAATGTTCCTTGTTTCATTTCCCTTGGACCACCAGGGCCCTATTGGTCAATAGCAATTGCAATTCCTTGCACTATAGGCCAGACAAATTCATTTCAATTACAATTAGCATGGAGACCCAGCGGCAGATTTATTGCCTTGTTTTCCTTCCCGTGCTTTCCCTTGCGCATTAATCACCCCCACACCGGCCAGCTTGATCCTCACTCCATCTACCTGCCAAGCCAGCTTCTTTGCCGTGCATTCCTGGATTGCTTGCCCTCCTCCTCCCGTATCCTCCCCAACTCCTGGCCTCCATCCGTCTGACCGCAGGGAACAGTGGGTGTCCTAACTCGCACCCAACAGACTGGGGAACAGGGACGCTCTGTGCAAGGTGTCTGATTGGCATTCATTTATCATGTTTGATGAGTAGATTCTCCTGAGGGTGAAATATTTTTTTCTTGCAGATTGTTGCCCATACGCAATTCAGCTCAGCACTCTATCACTTGATTTTCTCAGATTTGATCCTAAAGAATGCAGAATTTTAAAGCCCATTTTCCCAAGGCTGAATAATGGACTCCAAAATAAATGCATAAATCAAATCTGTTGATATCATCTGATTTATGCTCATTGTGAATAACGACATGAGGAACATGCTCATTATATTTATGTTCTCTTGGTCATGTGTTATAGCTCAGAAAAGCAGGTTGGGGAAGTATTTTGTCATGGAAATGACGTAAAAGCCGGCAAACACTCTCATCCTTCACTTCACATTTGGTTACCATCAGCATGGGATTAACAAGCCTGTTTTGGATAGTCTGGAAATGTTTGGGACAGAGCAGTGTCTCTCCACTCTTACTCCTGTGCTCTTCTGGAGGCTGAGTCA
Organism: Maxillicosta whitleyi; assembly: GCA_029822895.1. Lineage (NCBI taxonomy): Eukaryota > Metazoa > Chordata > Actinopteri > Perciformes > Neosebastidae > Maxillicosta > Maxillicosta whitleyi. Next base: position 9,894,061 of record JAPSES010000236.1, read on the forward strand.
TCCAGGGCCAGACGTTTCCACTGGGACAATGTACCAATCCCTGGTGGCCACACTCAGTCTTGTTTATATGGCCCCGTCCATGGCCCCGTGAATCTGGCAGACTCTTACTTGCTTCCAACCTCTGTCCCCTTCCTTGCTCCTTCTCCCTTTGACGTTCCACCTCAAAGGGCCGACGAGTGTTTGTGTAGGTCGGAGTGAGGAGGGGAGTAGTGACCAAGTCAAAGGTGGTTCCCTGGAAAGGAGGTAGATTCATCAGGCCAATAAAAACACAAGGCAGTGTGCAGCTCCTGGCAGACTAAACATCTGTGCGGACAACATCCTGAGTGCAGCTTTTCTGTTGAGTGGGTGGTGCGTGTCTGTGCGTTCACATCTACACTTCACTCAATTACAGGGTTCTTACCTTTTTTGGATAAAATGCAATAAAGTCAGAGCTTTATGAGTTTCATCTGAGATTATGTCCTCAAACTGTTAGCAAAATCACCTGAACCACTTGAATTTAAGAATACCTTAGGTGGACTATGGATTATTAGTCCTATAATGCCAAACATATCATATTTGATACATGAGTTTTAAAGCCCTCTACATGATCAGTGTGTTATTTTTTTCTTGAAAAACCTGATGTATACAATTAGATACATGGAATACATAGATAATCCACCAGGGGGGAGGAATTCATCCACCAGACACCTTTCCAGTGACACTACAAGATTGTCATTAAGATGGAGGAGGAAGAACTTGGCTAATTTTGAAAAGGAATTACCAATTTGTTAGACATGTTTGTGTTTTTGTTTGTTCAAAAAGAATAATATTTGAGCATTGAGACCCAATGTATCAAATATAATACAAAATTTAAAGTCAGACATGGAAATTAATATTTGAAAAAAAAAAAATGTTTTGGTTGGCCAGAAGGACCAATAAAGGCTCCAGTTTGAAAGAACCGGAATTTTCTGTCAATGATTTATTGGTTCAGGCTTTACAAGGTTAACTAACCAAATTTTAGGTTTTGTGCCGCCAGAACTGTAACCAACATTTGCTGGCACTCTTACAGAGATGAGCCTGGCTGATTCCACTCTCATTCGGCTGTAAGGGAAAATGGTCTGGCTAATTGTATTTCTTTAAACTAATCACACTTATTCTGGGCCGTACTGAGTACAGACTACAGCAACAGTTCTTTTGCAAAGTTGTGTTGGTGGAACATTTGCACATTGGGATGCAAGCTACGACATTACAATGGACACACTAAAGAAAATACCACATAAAAAGACATGACTTTGCAGGTTTGGCATGTAGTTGCAGGTTGGAAGTGGTGGTTGTTATTTCATGTATTGAGTGGGATGGAAATGACATGAGTGATGACGGCTCAATAGCAAACATATTCCAACACAGTATATAAATAATAATTAGCAGTTAAACATACTCATTTAGTTTCTTTGTCATCTGGCTGTAGCTTGTGCACTGTCATGGCTTCTCTGACATCATATCAGAATAGAAAATACATCGCTCTGATTCAATCACCCATGTTTTTTCCCCATTTTCTTTTGCAGGTAAATACAACAATATTACGTTTGTACGCACATCCCTTGAAGTTTATATTCATGACTGTCTAAGCTGTTATCTGCCTTTGAAGCAACTGATTTCATTGAAGCTGTTACTGTAAATGACACAAGTTGAAGATGAAACCTGGCACTAGATAAATGGATGGAAGATTTAACAAATAATAATCAGAGAAAAATTTTGTCCACACTTTAACTGAGGAGGACAGTGTTGAATATTGGCTAGAAAAAGTGATTTTGTAGAGTTTGTAGTTTGTAGTGTTTAGGCTGTCACAGTGACGCCAACCTTTGACCTTTTGGATATATGACATCATCATGTATTTTTATCCTACTACCAGGGTTCCTGTGGGGTCTTAAAAAGTCTTAAAAGTCTTGAATTTACAAATCTGCATTTAATACCTTAAAAAGTCTTTAAAATGTATTACATTTGATATGGTAGGTCTTGAATTATGTTGCCATAAACTTGTTGGTTATAATGTGTTTAAATGTGTCTGTGAAATGTCCAAGCTGCAAAGAAATTAGCGATAATTGACTCAGGTCTAGCCGTTCCAATCTGAGAATTGTATTGAAATTAGGAACCAATTATGGCTAATTTCGTAGCACACGGTCAGAAATGACTCGGAACAATGGAAATCAAGGTGTTGGATTAAGTAAAAAAGAATTCCTAAATTCTAGGAGTCACAAATTTTGCCAGTATGGCTGTGAAATATGCATTAAAGGGCTCATATTTATCTAAATCCACTTTTATTAGTCATTCATTCATTTATTTGTGTATTTGTACCCTAATAGTTCTTAAAGTTGAACCCTCCAGGTGCTACAAAGCTATCTTTAAATTCATTTTGGCAAAAATCGGGTTTTCCACAACCCGTTTTAATTCCTTCTTACTTTGTTACATTTATAACTAGTTACATCACGACTTTTGCACATGTAAGGTCAAGACTTCTGATGAACATTTCTCTGAGTACAACATAATTGTTTATCATTTGCAGTGGTTGGAGTCCATACTGAAAATATGTCCAAACTTCAAGTCGATAACCTAAAATATTCAGTTGTTGGTTTTATTAATGAACTTAAGTGGCTGAATGGGACGGAAAGTAAAAAGTAAAAACAACCCGGAAGGGGGCGGGTCATTTGGATTTAAAGGGCCAGTGCTCAAAATGACCTTTCTGGTGTCATTAGTCAGAAATAGGGTTGAAGATGGACCTGTGGAGTTGAATTAATGAATTCAGACCCAAGCAGAGCATTAACAGTTTATGTAGACCACAGGGAAATGTTGGAAAATGTATAATTCCATTAAAAAAACAGCAAAATATCACTTCCTTAATTTCCGTTCTAAGTAGTCTTAAAAAGGTCTTAAAAAGTCATACATTTAACTTGTATAAACCTGTAGGAACCCTGTATTACACATTTACATGATGTTTTGAATGTTAGGAATCTAAATAATGTGTCAATTCTGTAGCTGTGGCCTCAAAAACTGTTTAGTGACCACATTCTAATCACCTGATCCTCAAATCCAAGCCAACACTGAAATCCCCTCCATCTCACAACTGAAAACATGATGCCCCTGGCCACAACTGTCAGACACTGAGGCGTAGAAAGAGCAATGATTCAGCTGACAAAATGAGCTTTGACTCATGATGATGTGAATTGATATGAAAGGGGCAGCCCCTCACAGTTCTTTGTTAAAATACAGAGATAAAAAAAAAATCATTTAAAAACACAACTTTATTTTATCGTATCAGATGTAGTTTTCCTTTTATTTATTATTGTCATAGCAGAAAATGTGTGTAAATTGTCTTTGTTATTGAATTAATATTGATCTGTTTTATATTGAAGTCTATATTAAGCAGGATTAAATATTTATGCTGAGATTTTTAGTTCAGAAATCTGTTGTTAACGACACAAACAATTCGAATGTTAGAAAAACAAAACAAAACCTAAAAAAACTCTTGTGAAAAAAAGTATGTGGTATTCTCTGATGGTACTGAAACTTGATCTGGAGGTCTGGCTCAGGTGTCAGATACCACTCGGACCTGAAAATGATCCTTATTTCCCACTTTTGGAAATTGGCGATATGCATTACAGACCAGCACAGCTAAATCTTGACCAGTAGTGATCAGTTTCTCTTTATTCTTAGAATAGTGGTGGTTTTACCAAGTAAGGTTCTACTTCATCATCAAGCTCTGCCCATTCCTTTTTTTTTTTTTTTTTAACCCATCCTGTTTATCATTTTGGCCTCCAGTATGACTGTACTGGGTGCCACAAGTTGCTTGATAGATTTCTGGCCTTTCCAAAACATCCTTGACACAGAAGTATTGCAAATCTGTTTTCAGTATTTATTACTTATTTTCTGACATGCAGGGGAATTCTGATTCAATACCCATATTCACAATGAATATCATCAGGTAGCTGCTGCTGGTACAATGTTATTTTGTCTTATTTTTCTTGCCATTTAATAGGGATGCACCGAAATGAAAATTTGTGGCCAAAACCGAATAAAATGTAAAAGCTTTTCCGAATACCGAATATTGAGTGTGGTTAAGTTTTTTACTATTATTTTAATAGTGCATAAATAGCCGACATTTTACCGAGGGCGAGAGGTCACAGCGCCACTGCACATCATCTGATTACGTTATCGTGTCGCATGCTACTATTTGGCCTTGCTTTTAACTCACTCCACCGAAGGCTGAATGTGTTTATTTTTTTTTGTGCAATATTCAGATGATTATATTCGGTTACCGAATATTCGGTGCATCCCTACTATTTGACATTGTGTTTGTTGCACACAAATTCATAAAAAATCTTCTTAAATATTAACAAGTGGTTCCAGGCATAATAAACCCCACCCTCAGATGTATTATTGTTTATTTTGGTATCGACCCAAGTGATGTCTTTATGTCTATGCATGTGTTGATGTTAGAATATCAATTGTAAAACTAAATTGAAACAAAATTGACGTTTTTATAGACATTTGATATTTCGCCATTTAAAAGTAAATGTAATCACATCTATTTTGCGTCACTTGCAATCTATAAACCCAATTAAGTATGAATTCAATTAATAGTCTTACTGCAGTAAGTGAGTAAGTAAATGGGAAAAAATGGTTTTAAAAATACATAAAAACTTTTAACTTTGACCTGCTTTTCCCAAAATGTAATCCGGTCTATTCTGGATCACTGCCAAATAAATATATAATGACATGTTATATGCTGATAGCTGATTGGCTGATGCAGAATTTGTGTGTGAATAAGTCCTCTCAGCTAACTTTTTTGACCTGAGATTTTACCATTTATATTTTATCCAAGTACTTTTACATCGCTGTATTTGTAATGTTACAAAAGTAAAGGATCTACTCACTACTGCTGCCTCTTCATGAGCTTATATAACTAAATATTTCTGCTTATACTCAAATAGATTGGCTCTTATTTCTGAAAACATTCAAATGGTACCAGTTACAAGAGAAGTATTTTTGTTTTTACAGGGATTGTTCCAATTACTGGTTGGAGTAAGATATGAAGAAAGTAATACATACACGAGCCAAGGGATGTTTTGAAACAAGGTGGAAACAGCCGATCAACAAGTGGTGAGTGTCGAGCATCTGTTTTTTACTTGAAGACCAAGTTCAGTTTAACAGGAGTTCTTCAGATTTGCGCTTTATTTTGCAAATAAACATGTTTATCTTGAGTTTGTGTACTGGTCGTGTTCAGGTCAGATATTCTCTTATTGCACCTACAGAGTTCTGTCATGAACCTTTTCACTTTTTACTGTACTTTGTACTTTTTATGAAGTACATCTGCGTTTTATACATTTTTCCACATTGCCCTGGGAGGCGGTGGTTTTAACCGACCTCTGCGTGACCTGAGCAGGCCGTGTTGTTCCACACCTGGATGCGTTACGAACACCTCGGTGTCTCTTCGCAGTCCACGAACAACACAGGAGTCTGTAGGATAAGCAGCGCAAGAGAGAGTTAAGACTCCCAATGCTCCAACAACACAGGAAGCAGTCGGATAAGCAGAGGAGGCAGCGAGAGAGAGAAATGATTGTTGCCTGTCCTGCTTTTGAAGTATTTATGAGGATTTTCCACTAAGACTGAACTTCCCACTTGCAGGCATTAGTGTCAGCCAAGGTGCAGATGATTTCACACACTGAAACTTCATTTTAGTGACGTTAATAAAGAGCTGCAAGAAAATCAAAATAAAATGAGCATAGAGGATGTAGGGTTTTGTGATCGGAGCAGTATCTTCATTTGTCAGTATAGGTGTCATTGTGTAGATGTTGATATATGTATATAATGTTATAGCGTTATTTTCCCCAGTTTTCAGTAAATAAATACTTGACATATTCAATAGTAATGCCTATGTTTCATTACGTTTTGTTGTGGGAATAATAAATAAATTATGTGTTCTAGAGGTGCAGTGAATGCAAAAATACTCGGCTGATTTTGATATTTAAAATAACATCCTGCTAATAACCAATGCCAATACCAACGTTACTTTCTGTTTCTTTGTTTTGTTTGTGTGATAATTTACCTTATTTACCTTAAAACTTCCCTTATGAATGTAGTATGTGTTACTGTTAGTGCTGTCAAACAATTCAATTTTTAAAATAAGATTAATCACAAGGTTGCTGTGGATTAATTTCAGTTAATTTGCGATTAAATATCATTAATTTTTAATTGATATTATTAGTTTTGTTTTGCATGAGCAAAGACACTCAAGAAAGAAGGGACTATAAATGTACTTAATGTGTTTATTAAACACCTTCAACAGTTTCAACAAAACAACTGTTCCATCTTTGGGTTTTCCTCCTCATATTCCCATCCAGGCCCAACCTGCTGTTTAGTGTTTTTCGTCTTTATGGGTTGGTTCTGTTGTCTGTCACTACCGGATCAACTGCCCATTTGTTCATGCGCCGATGCTAACTCTATTTGGACAAACTGCCCGAAATACATTTCCAGAGACTTTCAGAGTCATTCCGCACTGCAGGTGGGTTAATTACATTAAAATCTTTCATCATGATAATGGATTAATGTGCGTTTATGTGGCAATTTTGACAGTTCTAATTACTATAATAGTGTTTTAAAGTCTTTCAACCCTTCATCAAATGATCTTTGAATAAACACAGATTGAAACATGCAAATGTATGAAAACATACCTTTAATATAACACAACGGGTGAATGTTTATCCCTGCTATTGATGAAATTACTTACTCTATCTCTATGTTGATACCTATGTCCGGCCGATATATACGGTGCATCCTTAGTTTTTAATTAAGTATTACTAAATATATCATGTAAAACTTGTTAAATGTAAATAGAAGACACTTTTTTCACTTGTAGTTGCAAACGAATAGAAATGTAGACTTCAAATAATTATCGGTGTATAAATAAACAGTAATTCATCTTTAATTCTCTCTGTTTGACATGATACTAGTGCAAATGATAAAAAGGGTTAGTGTTTTTTTTAGTCTACATCACAGAAAAAAAATATTAGACCATGAAAAGTCATCAAAAACAATGTTTATGCAATCAAGTCCTAACTCCTTAGTGTATCCTGTGACTAAAACAGACAGAAAAGAAAACATGGAATGTCTAAAAGCACTGTTTTTGTCAGTACAATGATATACATATTGATGTAAGAACTGAAGTAATTTGGGTTTTTATCAAGAAAACATGTTAAATGGATTGATATCATCTCTGAAGTTAAAGTATTATGAGATATTTTTTTATTGTTATCAATATATTTGTCCAAACAAATGTACCTTTAGTTGTACCAGGCATTAAAATGTAGAAGAAATTGAAGAAAACAAGGCTGGTTTATACATTTTTTCTGTGACTGTATGTTGAAGAGCAGTTTGTGGCATAATTTTTGAGACAGAGTATTTTAGTCTCTGTCAGGTTCTTCAGATCCAAGTCATATCCGTTTGACAGAAACAGAAGCTCTTTCAGGTACAGGCGCCTCATTTTATCTTGGCTTGTTGACGTCCTTCTGTTCAGGGTTGCTCATGTGAGTCGGAGGCTTCATCTGATTGGACAAGCGTTGTTAAGGCACAGTCCATGTATCCAAGGCTCCGTCTGATAGGTCAAACGTTCACATGCTGAGAGTTAATGTATGGCATGTGTAAATGAGATGATCTTTCTTACCCATTGTGATTCAGACAGTCTTTTGCTGTGTGCTTATTGTATGTCTTCATATAGCTGCTCTCTGCAGTACGGAAAAAAAACAAATGACAAAACATTACCTCAAAGAGAGTGATTGGATGTTATTTTCACTGAGTACACAATGAAAAAAAGCTATCAAGCATAATGTAACATTATCGTACATATTCTCTATATGAATATGCAGTGTAGCTTTCATGCACTGATCACACCCTGTGAAATGGAACATTATTTCAAGTAAGTTTTACATATAAATAATTAGTCTGTACAGTTACAGAAAAAGCCTACAATTTAAAGGTTTATATTATGGTGTGTATGTATGGTGGCGCTTAGCAGAATTATTTTCTTTTACCATGTTTGTGTTTTTATCATATCTGAAGTGTACACGTTTGAGTTACAAATATTTCATAGTTCAAAATCATAACTACACAAGTCGACCCAAATCAGAAAATTTGCTGATTTTAACAATACATTTTCCCCTCTCCCTCATACTCCTACACATTTTAATTCCCAAACACAGGAACATGTAGACAAACATCTGTGCACACATATGTACGCACTCACACAGAATAAACTACCCTGAGAGGGAGTGCTGTATTGGGTTTTCTTCAGGAAGTGTGGCTCCTCCAAAGCTCTGGTCAGATGAAAGGCGAAGAGCTGTATTGATCGGCCCAGAGCGGGGGGGGTGG
>JAPSES010000236.1:9902560-9922652 GCA_029822895.1 Maxillicosta whitleyi
ACTGTTGATTTACTAACACTTCGCAATAAGTGATCATTTTATAGTTCAGTGGACTGGTAATTAAGCAGTCCCACATGAGGAAATGTTTTCCCTACATAAATCATGCAAGTTTGTCTGTTTTGTTATTTCGTGAACATTGAGCAGTAATTATTGTATATTTCTTTTAAAAGTTAGGCAAACTTTCCCCACTTTGGTGCATCCCTGAATTTCGGGGGAATCTGGTAAACACCCCTCACTGTACATTTAACTCGCGGACCCCATCGGAAAACATCTGCTCTTCCAATATTAGAAATACTAGCCATTGTTTTAATTTTGAGTTAAATTCCAGGAGCCTAATTTGGTATAAAATTATAGTCACAAATGGCAGTGCTCGTATCAGTGAGTTTTGTTCTTATTGCATTGTTTGAAATCACTAAGTCAGATCTCTTGAAGGCTAATGTAGCCCACTATCTGGGCTTTGGCTGTTGGCGCTGCTACCCTTCAAACACAGAGTGAGCCCTTTGAAAAATGGATTGCGGAAGAGATAAGAAATAATTTATGTTCCTATCACTGCCTCGCACAAATATGGTGGGGAATACTGTGCCAATAACTCCCACAAACTTAGAGAGGCACACTATCTTTTACTGCACAAATTATTAACGGCGTTGGGGAGGAAAGGGAGACGCTGTGCATTTTTGCTAGATAGACCTGGCTCATTGCTTGTTGAAGCTTTGAGTTCCCCACACTGCTTCACAATCACAGATAAGGACATAAAACATGAGGATGCTAACTGCGTTTTAATATAAAAACTGAATAAACAATCATGGAGACAGTGGGTTTAAGAGAATGAGAGACTCTGAAATGATTTCCTGACTGTGTATGTCTGGTCTGCGCCGTGTGTTTGTGTGTGAACAGGGAATAGAGGGAGGAGGGGAGGGAGTCCAAAGGGGAGTGTTGAGGGAGGATACGCGGGGTCGGGTGTCCGCTCGCCTCTGTCGGCTGGCGTTGACAGCTACAGACGCTGGTCTAAAATGAGAATCCTCATGGGCCGCCTGCCTGCCCATCCAGCAAGAAAATAAATCCCATGTGGAAGAGCCGCTGTGTGGGATCACAGACAGCCGCCTGACCCCCCAGATCCGCCGGGGGAGGCCAAGGGCGCCGGCACGACAGCATAAAACCCCCCTTAGCCCCCCCTAGAGTCTAATGTTACTCTGCCTGCTTGCCAAGTCTGAAATTCTGGAGTTACACGACTGTGTTGGTCCCACACTAGTTCAGTTTTAAAAACAGATTTGGGGGGAATTTTTTTGGATGAGAGTTTGGGTGAAGATTTAGCTTAAGGCCTAGGTTAAACCACAGAAATAGCACCAAGGTCTACCTGTGGTTTCAAGGCCCTAAACTGTTAAAAACATTTTGAAACCTTAAACAAATGGGAAATTATTACCTTATTGTAATGAGGGTTTCTCGTGTTCGGAGACTGCACACCGAGGCCAAAAACATTGCCTGGTGAGCAATTACAGACACATACACTGAAGAAAAAGTTTTGAAATATGATGTGGTGTTTAACACTACCACCAGATGGAGGGAACCGAAATGCCAGATTCCCTACTTTTCAAAGTCTCGTGTCAGAAAGTCACTTCGATCCAATCTTTTCCTCTTCTAATGTGTGATGTTCCTTCACGTCTGTTGACACAGTTTGCTCAAAGGCAACATATCCCATCAAACATTTTCTGATATTAAATTCCACAAATTCCACCTCAGAGAAGCCAGACTCCCCCCAGGACTACTGGCAAGTTTCATAGCCATAAAATGTCGGGAAAGGTAGCAAAGTTTAAGGAACAAATGACGATAATGAAGCTGGATTTAAGCAAACGGAACATGTAGCTACGTTAAAAAGCAGAGAAAAGTCAAACATTGCACCAAGATTTTAACTCATTGATATTCTGAAGTAAAATGGAGCTCACAATCTACCGAAGTAGGATAGTGCTAACATGTCCAACATTCTATCAGGACAAAACATTGGCTTGTCATAGAGTTCTGATTAATAACAATCACATATATTCTAAAAAAAAAAAAACAGTAACTCCACGCAATTTGTAAAAACAAAACAAAACAAAAAAAAGCTGAATTTAGAAGGATTATCCATATTAATGTTTTGTCAGATTATACTTTTTTTTTCATTCACTTTTAAGCACTGATGGCATTAAAATACAGCATTTTTTCTTGGTTTTCGGTCAGATTTCTCCAGTTTTAATCAGAACTGTTGCATTTATCTCTATTGTTCTGTACTGGGCTGTTTATTTTTCGTTGTTACTAAACTGGCCAGCGTTGCCTACATTTACATACAGGACAACATAACATATTTATTATAGCACATTTGGCTCCATAAAGGTAAGTTTATGCAGGAGAGCTTTGCTTTTAATAGTCTTTAATTGGGTTCATAGCAGTGTTTGGCAGAACACCTCAAGCAGAACTGAAGTTTCTTTTCTTTTAACTTTCTCCAGGGTGTTTCTCATCTCTTATGGGCTACTTTTATGGGGAAATTGGACAAGATACTGAGAAGACTTTGTAAAGAAATTCATACTCTGCTTTAAATAGTTAATTACTCTCGCCGTGTCTCCGGCGGTGTCTGGATGTGGATGTGGATGGGGTGGTGTGAGGGGGGGGGGCGCTTCTGTCTGTCTTCCTTTCTTTTTTCCAGTAGGGGCAGGCCTATATATTTTGCAGCTCATGTCTGAAAGGCTGGCTCCAAGCGCTAGGGGTGGGCTCTCGCTCTCTGATGGTTTTCCAGTGAGTATTTGTCAGGTCAGACTGTGCACCGCCCGGCGGTCTCCGCTCCTCTCCCCGGGTTATTTATTACCTCTCTCCCCCGCCGGCAGCGCTGCGGCTCCGGGGCCGCTGCCAACAACGGCGCAGAGGCGGGGGCCGTGTGAGGGGGTTTCCGTCGGACGGCGATCAGAGGAAAGGACAGGAAATGTGTTCAGAAAGACTAGCAGCAATGTAGTACATGACAAACGAACTGCCCTTGACATTTTCAAACTGACGCCTCAGATTCACAGACTGAAAACTGACAGCATGTTTTATTTTTATCTGATAAATCAAGTTACTGTTTATTTTTGTTTATTTTGTTTTTGTTTTTCCAATACTGTTGTTCTGTATATGTGGTACAGCCATCCAATGTCAGTATCCCCTTGACACACCACTTCACCCACTCACTAACTTAGATTTGCCCTCTGTAAAACTCTAATTTGCTCTTTAATAATATACTATTTATTATGTATATGTACATAAACATATTTTTAATAGATGGGATCCCTTTATACATCCACTCACTATAAAAACTCCAATTTGCCTTTGGTACATATTACAATATTAATGCACTTTAAAGCTCAACCCATTGTTGTCTTTGTCTCTAGTTGAATATTTGGTCAGTGTTTAAGTGTGTTTAGGTTTTTGTTGAAATTGTACGACATGAGCATAGAAAAACCAAAGCCAAATTCCTTGTATGTGTTCACGCACTGGGCCAATAAAGCTGATTCTGGTACTGAGAAGAAAATGCATTGCTAAATCTGGATAATTTAACCTAAAACAAACAAAAGTAATCCATCAATAAATCTAGATCTTAATATCAACTGAACTACTTTTGGTAACTTCTTACTAGAAACATTAAGGATATGGATGGGATCATGACTGGAATTCAATCAATAGTAGATTTTTAAGGCAGATATAATATAACAGTAGTTTATAGCAGGACAAAAAAACACTTAAGTGATGAATCAATTCTTGAAATATTGACAATGATGGAAATAAACACTATTTGAAACAAATCTGGATAACTTAACATAAAACTAGTAATTAATCAATTAAGGAAATTGTTTTCATGGACGTCAATATGTATTTGTCTCGTGTAAATTTTTTGTAATGAGAATGTTTTTACCGTTGAATCTAATTTTGGAGATGGATTAGATTTCCGATTGATGGTTTGACTTGAAAATGGGAAAGTTGTTGATGGTTCTGATGTTGATCACCAGTACATATTGTGTAAGGACTGTGTATTAAAACTATCTAGATTATTTTGCCCTTAATTCAATATTCATCTTTAGAGAAATGCACCCCTCTCTTGTATTTATGTCCTGAATAATAGGTTTAAATGTCTTATATCTGACATGTTCAACTGTCCGACTTTGATATAATATGTGCTTTTTCCCCTATTCCACAAATCCAGTAGTTTTATTTTTTATTTGATAAATCAGCCTCTCTCTCTTTTTTTTTTTTTTTTACCAAATGCTGTACTGCTGAAAAGGAAATGGGAAAATGATTTTTTTTCAAGCAAAAATGCAATATATTATTACCTCTGCCAAGGAGGTGAGGCTTTTGTTACCATTTTGTCTGTCAGCAGGATTACTCAAAATCTACTGCATCGATTTGCATGAAACCTGGTGGAATGGTAAGGCATGGGCCAAGGGGGAGTCAGATACATTAGAGAAGATCTATTAGAAGGGTATTTTTTATTTTGGCTTTTTTGAACATTGCAAGCTTGGGTTCTTAGTTGAATTATTAGACTGTGTGGCCTTGGAAGAGGCATGCAGTCTCAAAGTGAGCTTATAGTTTATTTACTGCATTACAAATAATTTTCAGTTTTGAGTTTGTCCAGATATTTGTACAGTAACACTGGTTAAAGTTTTACCAATGGCTAACAGTCTGGAACAGGGAAAAACCGATTTCTAACTGATCCACTGGCCATAAATTTGTGAATGCAAATGAAGAGTCTTTCAAACTGACAATAACTGAAGGAGTTGAAGTCATGACCTGAACATAAAACACGCAAAATAAACAATCAGGATGAATGAATATCAGACTGGGAGATTAAATATGTCATTGACAGCTTTAATTACCAAAGTTCAGATGCTTATAGATGTAAATTAGCAACTGGATAGCTTAATGTTTTACACCGCTGACTTTAGTCCAGAAGGTTGCCAGTTCAAATCCCAGGTGTCCCCTTAGGTGGCAGTTTATTACAAAATGCGGCTTTATTACAAAATGAAATGAAAAAGTTATTACATTTTGGACGTTTATTACAAAATGCACCGTTATTACAAAATGCGGCTCAACACACCCTTTTGTTGTGTTTCTCATTGTGAACAGAGGAATATGCCGCATTTCCACAACATAGTACCAGCTCTCGACTCGACTCTAATTGGTATTCCTTACGTAGAATCAGTTCGACTCAGCTCGACTCGTTATTTCCATACGGTGTGTTACTTCCATGTCGTTTGCTCAGAGTTGCTGAAAACTCGCTCGTTGCATATTTTCTCGTCTGGATTTTTACATCAACCACCAAAGACTGAATCTACGTGACCGGCTATGGTGTAGTTTCGTTCTGATTAATGTATCGCTATTCACTGTCTACTTCCGCATCTGATTTTTGTAAATGGGCGGGTCACAGACAAAACTGTCCGACCAATCAGTGTCTGCAGTGTCGTAACGTCACATTTTGGTGTCGGTCCCAACATTTTGGAATCTTGGCTGAGATGGTACTAAAAAACTAGCTTCGGGTCCCAGTTTCAAGGTCCTTTTTCGTAAAGTAAAAGCATAAAAGCCGTGTAGAGTCAAGTCGTGTAGAGTTGGTACCATGGAGTGGAAACGCAACAATAGAAACCTTGTATCTGAAATGTCTAAATCTGCTACTTTGATATAGTTAGTGACTGCTTCTGTTCATATAGAACTGAAAGACTGAGGTAGTTCTGCAGAAGTGAGTCAGAGGTTTTCAGAGGAAGGAACTTGCATAAAGGTAAACAGTATTGTATCATAAAATGGAGTGATCAGAGAGTCATACGTTCGGCTGTGAAATCTAACACAAAACCTTCATCAACAATCAACAAACATAATATCTAATCCTCTACAAAAGTCTTTGGCCACTTTTAGTTTTGTTGTTTTTGTGGGTTTGGAATGAGAATATATATATATTTATTTTTCTTGTCTTCACATGAAAGAAGAAAATATAGGTAACATGTGCACAAAGCTAAACTAAATGTGTTCTAAAGGTTAAAGCCACTATTTAGTGTGACCTCTGACCCCATGAACAAGAAGCAACACAAACAGTTAAAAACATCTGACATGTGTTGGATGGCATTTGGTGTAAAACATCAGAAAATTTATGCAATGAAGCTCAAATTAACTGAACAAAAGTGTTGCAAATTGGACATGTTGAATGCAAAGGGAGGTCACACTAAATACTATCGTTTTTTTATGGACAGAAGCTGTTATTTCCCTAAAACTTTTGTTTTTACTGCTGTACTTCCCATATATCCAGATTGTACTGTAATATAGAGACTGAAAAATGCATATTGTGTGGTCGTTCGAACTTTACTGATCCAACAAACACATTACACGTACAGATGCACAGTAGATAAAATATAACAATATCAAAGTTTTGGCTCTAAACCCATCTACATGGTAACAAAATAAAAGGCCAAATTTACCTGTAAACAGATGTAATTGACTTATGGTAAGATTGGGATTTCCAAAATAATTTAATCATACACCACTCTTCCATTTATCAGTGAAAAATGAAAATGAAAAGGTTACATGAGGTAGAAAGGTTAAAGCAGGTTTCTCCTTCCTTTTATAGTGAAAAAAAAAAAAAAAAAACAACAAAACAAAAACCAGGCTGATGGAAAAATATACTCAAGAGCTGACTCCAAACCAACTTTTAGAGATCTGAAAGTCAAGTTGTGTCACTGTACAATTTTGGGGAACCCCTCCACAATGAGCCACTGTGAATGAGTCATGATAAGTATGGGGAGTGGGTGTATGTGTGGGCATGGGTGTCCCCTTTATGACTGGTTTCATCAGGGCTGTCCTGATGGTGCAACCTGCAGCGCCAACGCATACACGAACGAGGTTTCCATCGCGACATTTCAGCGTAGAGGAAGACCGGTTCGACACAAGACACAATGAAAGATCGTCTCATCTGAAACGTACTGTTCCACTTCCTAGAACCGACTTTGTAAACATACGCCATAAATGTCAGCGGCTCATGATTCATGTCAGTACAACAGTTTAGTGTACTCACCGACATGTGGACAGTGACGTGACTGTTTAGATCAAAAACACTCTTTCTTTTTCATTTTTTAAGCTTTAGTTTTTTATGGTGTTGTGAAGGCAGGAAATGGCTTCTTTGCTCTTTGGCTGTGAGTGTTTTTTTCAGTCTGTTTTAGTCTCTCCCTGATCCACGAAGCCACTGATTCCATTGCATTCGCCTCAGACATCACAGTTTCTAAGCCTCTGCTCCAATAGGAACATGTCAGTCTGCAGCCCGTCACTGTCTTTGGTGAGCTACGAGGCATGTGTTTTTGTAAACGTCTGCTGTGTGCATGGTTGTAGGCATTGCGAGCCCCGTCCAGGCTGTGGTTTCTGGCCTTCCCGTGCACAGCTTCCGCCTGCGGTGTGGCGTGCCTCCTTCCTGTGTGTGTCAGAGGCAGTTTGGCCTGATTTATAGGCCCCTGACACACAGCGCTTTGGACCCCACCTCTGCTGCTGGAATGGCTATTCCATGTGTCGGTGGTGGATCCACCTGGGTGGTTCTCCACTGATGGGGGTCAGATGTGGTCCAGCTCACGAGCTCCAGGAGCTCAAGGGAACATGCCCTGCAGACGGTGTGGAGAGAAAGTCCGCCCAGAAAATGTGCTTCCAACCAGAGGAGGTTTAACTTCAGTTAAAGCAACAGGCCCGCACGGGTGATTTTTCTGTCTGATCTGCTCATCTGTAAATGTGTCATACTTCTGTTTGTAGTCCAACATAAAATCAGAGCACATGCCAAGTAGAACTAAAGCTTTTGTCAGTGTTAGAGCAGTGTTTTCACCTGGAATTTAAATGGGGTTGCCTGAAATTTATAGTAATTGATTAAAAAAAATACTTACTAATAAAAAATATATGGTGAGTTGACAGAGATAATCCCAATCCATTAAAGACATGAAAAACTCTGAAGCTGAAACTGAAGCACTCTAGTATAGTTTATCTGTCAAATGTTCATTATGGTCGGTTTAAGATGCTGCAGCTCTTTCATAATTCATAGCTCATTTATTGTTTGTTCAGTATTAATTGTCATCCTTGTAAATATCTTGTACATGTCTTGACCAAGGAAAATCTAACTCTCATTTGTGCTTTAATCTGAACCTGGCTTTTCTGCCTCCATCCATAATAATATACATTATATAAACTAAATGTCATCTAAAATGTATTTTATTTGCAGCATAATTAGCAACAACTTAATTTCTTCAATCTCAGTTTGAATGTCCGGAGTGACCAGAAATTTGTGATGTTAAAATGTGGTCACGAGCCAAAAAATTTCAGGACCCACTGGTGTAGAGGTTTCAATAACAAACTTTAAAGTGAACAACTAAATACAAATTCAGACATTTTAATCCAAGTTATGTTCGAATAACAGAAGTCTCGTGAAAAAAAACAGCTTCATTTAGCTGTCAGAGTCATAAGTTAACATCTACCCACTCAGTATTTTACTGTTTCAAAGTTAAGTGTCTTAATTTGTAATATCAGAGTGTATCAGATCTGACATTACAACCATAACTTGAAACTGAATATAGCTGCCATATGTAAGAGCTGTTTACCAATCACATATATATTTAGATAAGTGATGTTTTTAAAATCAATTCTTTAGTAGTTGTCAGTAGTCTAAAGAAGTCAGAAGTTAATGTCTACCCACTTATTCATCAGAAACATGATATGAAACCTGCTGCGTGTTCAGTGCAACACATAGACTTACTGAAACTGCTGCAGCAGGTGAGTGGTTTAGTCAGGAGAGAGGGCAAGACGGTGACATCGTAGGTGGAGTAAAACAAATAGATGGTTGAATTTAGACACACGAGGGAAGCATAAAACACCCACTGTGCGTGGAGCTGAACCTCATGTCATGGGTAGGTCTGATGGCCTGTGGCGTCACTGACCCAGACTATTAGATTTAGAACGGCTACTGTCAGAGTTTAGCTTTAAGTGGTCATAAATTGTAAAACTATTTTGGGGAAATCTGCACTTAACCCTTAAAGACCTATAATTATTTTGTGGTGACTTCCAAATTATTTTCTGTCTACATTTAACCTTTACAAAGTGATTTATTACTATTTATCACAATATTATCACCTGCACATTTGAGCAGCCCAATATCACTCTTATCTTATCTTATCTTATCTTACTGTATGTACTTTAGTGATCATGTAGATGTCCATTAAAGCTAAAGGTTATTATATCAAAATAGAGAAAAATGAAGAAAAAGTGACATTTTCAATAAAAATTTGAACTACAACCACTGTCATTTGTCAAAAATACATGGGTTTTCTTGGTGAATCATTGCTGTAGAAGATGATAGTGTTTTCATGTGCACTACTGAACATTCAAATGGATCATTATTTCAGTGATTTGATAGGATTAGTAGTTGAAAACGTATTAAACAATTTAGATCAGTAGATACTTTTGGTTGCAGGGGGTTGTTTAGATCTTTGAGTTAAAAGCAGGAGTGTCAAACTCATTGTAGTTGGTGGTTATTATGTTGTGTTTTTACTAAATTGTTGCCTGTTTTTTTTAGTTTTTATTTAAATGTATTGTTATCACAGATGTTTGAACCTGTTTTCATTATGGTACGCTGTGTGTTGCTTGACCTCTTGGCCAGGTCGCCCTTGTATAAAAGGGATCTCAATCTCAATTGGATTTTATCTGGTTAAATAAAGGTTAAATAAAAAAAAATTGAATTAGTTCAGGGGCCACATTCAGCCCAGTATGATCTAAAGTGGGCTGGACTAGTAAAATACTACCGGTAACTTAAATAAAAAAGTACAATTACATTATGAATATGTTTACATCTGCAAACTATCCTTTAAAAAAAATTAATAATATGAACAACCATGAACAACCTGAAATTTCTTAACAAAAATAAGTGCGATTTTAACAATATTATATCTTAGCTTTTCATTTACACCATTTACAATAGGGATCCTAGTGGATCTACAAAGGTACAAAACATTGAATATTGATCACATTTGTTCTGGCTATTGAGACTTTTTGTGAAAGGACAATTGTATATTGCAAATCTAATTTTACATTTTGTTTTTTACACTAAAGAAAAAAAAGTGGAAACATCATTACTTATATTGTTGTGGAAAAAATTATTAGACCATCAAAAATCATCAAAAACAATAGTTATGCAATCCAGTCTTAACTCCTGTGTGTGTCATGTGACTAAAACAGACAAAAAAGAAAACATGGAATCAATAAAAGCACTGTTTTTGTCAGTACAGTGACATAGATAGACTATTGATGTTAGAACTGAAGTGATTTTTGTTTTTATCACGAAAACATGTTAAATGGACAGATATCAGCTCTGAAATTAAACTATTATGAGCTATTTGTGTTGTTATCATTATATTTGTCCAAACAAATCTACCTGTAGTTGTACCAGGCATTAAAATGAACAAGAAATTAAAGAAAACAAGGGGTGGTCTAATAATTTTTTCCACAAATGTAGGTTTATTATGATAGTATTTTACTGGTGTGACCCCACTGAATGGTTGCCCCTGAATTAAAATGATTTTGACACCCTTGATTGTTAATACCTTCAGTGTAATTTTTGCATCTCACAACCAGAATCAAATGTTTGTCATGCCAGGTTCAGAAGAAATCAGTTCTATTATGGGAGTTTATGGAGCTTCTGTTATTTTCGGTAAAATCAAAAAAGTGTTGAAAGGAAAATTCTTGGTAAATGCATCATAAACTGCACACACACACACAGCTCAAACACTTTTTTTTTTTTTTTTTTTTGGTGAACAGCTGTAGATAAGAGTCTGAACAGGTGGTTATTTCAGTGCACTTCCTCATGCTCACTAATGACGGTTCCTGGTTTTGACGCACTGGAGCGCCGTCCGTCGCAGTCCCCCTCCTCCCTGCGCCTCTCCGAGCCTCCGCTGTTTAAATGGGCCAAGTTGAGAAGCGGCGGAGAGTGCAAATCTTGTTTGGTCTGGGTCTGTGAACTTCAGCGTGACTTCAACGACATACACAGGGGTTAAAAACAACTCTTTCCAAACTTTAAACTCTATTAATGTTGCGTAAAGCTGCTCGGGAATATCAAGTCTAAGCTTAATTAAAAAAAAAAAAAAAAAAAAAACAGATACATGCCACATTGTTTCAAGTTAAAGGGGAAACATTTTTGCAATTTTATATGTTTATTTTGTGTCCTTTAAGGCCTTGTGTAAACTCCCAAAGTGAAACGTGGTGCGTTTTTTTTTATTATTATTATTTTTAATTATACACCAGAATTAGAAATCTCGCCTCAACCTTTGCATTAAAATTCCTACTTTTTTGATTTCCACATATAAAGCTAAATTGTAGCAGACATGACGTGTATGTGCGGCTTATAGGCCTGGGATCACTGGAGGTAACATAACGTCCGGGGCTGAGGGCTGCCCAGCATGTCAGGTATTAACAGAGCGAGTGTGATTAAATGTGGGAGGTAGGAGCTGCGAGGCTGGCGGAGTGCGTTGCTGCCGCTGCGAGCTGGAAACTACTGAATGGGAATCTATCCGGCAACTTCACCACACCGCTGTCACACGGCGACACGGGGGCTCTGCGTAAAACCAAGCGGCGCGTCTCCAAGTCTGGGTCAGCCCAACTCACAGACGGAGAGGACGCTCAAGTTGGATCGGCGGAGCAGCTTTTCACTTGTTACCGGCGCTCGGCTGCCTCGAACATGCCTGCCATCAAAAAGGAAAGGCTGGATGGAGACGACATGGCATTGACTGCGTTCAACCAGTCCGAATACCTGGCCCCTTTAAATGCCACCGCTATCCCCGTGGTGACCCCGCATCCGCCGCCCTACGACCACATTTTCGCCCATCACCGCGCGTACTTGGGGCTCCACGACTCGGCGCTGCATCACCAGCACCTCCACCATCACACGGACGACTTAATGCTGGAGAGGTTCTCCTCCATCCCCGACTTTCAGCCGTTCTTCGACAACGGGGAGCCGTGCATCGAGGTGGAGTGCGGGGAAAACAAGGCTTTGCTTTATATCAATAAACTGTGTCAAGGTAGTAAGGGACCGTCAATTAAATACAGGGGTGAATGGCTCACCCCCAATGAGTTCCAGTTTGTCAGTGGACGGGAGACTGCCAAAGACTGGAAACGGAGTATTAGACACAAAGGTAAGAACAACATTCACCGTCAACGCGTTTTATGTGTAGAAAACGGGACCGTATCATGAAATCAACACTTTTTAGCGGCTGTACACTGTGGGTACAAACTTGGTTCTCGTGGTTCGGTGCTGAGTTTTGGAGTGAAAGGGTTACTGCAGTCTGTGCGTAGATGAGACAAGGCGCATATCCTCCACATACCCTTCGAGGCTTTGACACAGAGTTTGGCCGGCTTTCACACACCAAACCGGGGCATGAGGACTGACTGCACCGGGACCAAGGTGACCAGTATTATACTTGGATATTCCACATATTTCATAGACATATTTACATGTTTTCAGGAGGAGTCGTTGCGTAAAAGTGCAGCCGCACTTGTGCATGGGTGTTGACACCTTTACGCTTCGCATGTTGAGTTTTCTGAGATGTTTCGGTGTATTATTGGATTTTACGCATCGATACGCGTCGGTTTTGGATTGTGAGGTTGTTTTAATTATAGGTTTCATGTTAGATTTCTTCACTGCTGCTGTTACGAGGCATTTTTGTGGCGATTTTTTTTTTTTGTCTATCAGCGTTGACAGCATCAGTAATATTGTTCTGTTTGGTCCTGTTGAAACTTTGGGTAGAATATTAATGCGTAATTACGTCTAGTTTGCGCCCCCACTCACCCGGACGCATAAGGTTACTCAGGCATAACTGACGCGTTAAAATGTGTAGGGGGAGGGAGTCGGCCCCAGGTCAAAAATTATAGTCTAATAGTTTGATATACCGATGTGTACAGACAGATGACAGTAGGCTGCTGTCTCACTGACTCAACACACTGGATATAGACAGAGTTCAACTTAATGGCAAACATGTAGAGACATGAGGCAAGTTTATCTCCAGGTACTGGATCTTTTAGTTGGATTCAAGGTTTATTGGTTCTTAATCAGTAGCATTTATTAAAAAACGTCTTAATGACTCAATTTAGAGATAATATGCTCAAGGCAAAGGCCCAGATGAAAACACTATGACAGATATTACATTCTGATGGAGAAGAATCCACTGGTTTGTACATATTTTGTGAAGATTTCTCTCATTTTTTTTTTGCAGGGAAAAGTCTCAAGACTCTTATGTCCAAAGGAATTTTACAGGTGCACCCTCCAATCTGTGACTGTCCTGGCTGTCGAATTTCATCTCCAGTGGTAAGAATATTTCATTTCCTCTCATACTGCTGTTCCTGCTGCTTGTATCTACTAAGCCCTTTATGTTTGAATGTGATGTCAGTGGGTAACAGGTGAAGATATTTTAAAAATACACTTGAACTCGGTGACGACTCCACTGTGGTGAACGTCCCGGATATATAATTTGGATGGTTTGACCTTTAACTGGTAATAAAACTTTCAACTCCTCTGTGAATGTTTTCACTTGTGTAAAAGCAGAATGCATTCATACAGAGCTGGGGCTACAGTATATATGGAGCTTGTGGATATGGATTTAGTTGTTTTGAATGTAGTTTTTGTTTGTTTTCAATATGATGATAGATATTTAACTCAAACTACTGCTTTTGATTGTTTTATTTCTGGTCATTTTCAGTGTGGGGTTATTTTTCCACACAGAGACAACTCACAGGCCCATAAGTTAAGTTGGCTTTGTGTAAGAGCACCAGTACGCATGCTAATATACGGTCTCATAATTGATATTCTGGTAAAGATGTGATGTTATAGAGATATATGCGCTGATTATCACAGAGCTGTACATGCATCACCCAGGGCTGGAGTGTAAATGAGTGCTGTCTGTTTTCATAACCTTGATTCTGACTTTGCTAACCTTGAAGACGCTACAGGCACACATGTGACTTTGATGGTAATTTTTCTCAGCATAAATATCAAATCCAGTTTAAGCCTTTCACAGACACTGAGTATCAAACAACCTTTTATCCAGAGTCATTCAGCTGTCCATAATGGCTGCTCGACGTTAGGTATCG
Organism: Maxillicosta whitleyi; assembly: GCA_029822895.1. Lineage (NCBI taxonomy): Eukaryota > Metazoa > Chordata > Actinopteri > Perciformes > Neosebastidae > Maxillicosta > Maxillicosta whitleyi. The sequence continues at coordinate 9,916,697 of JAPSES010000236.1, forward strand.
TTGGTCTGGCTTTTCTGTCCCATTGAATCCCTTCCTCACCTGGCTGTTGAACTTTTGTTTGCCTAGTGCTTCCCTCAGGGCTCGGCCGGGGGCACGATGCCAAACCTTGAGGCCTTGCAGGTGTGTCACGATTACAGCATCGCCACAGTTCGTGTGTGTGTCAGCTTTGAGCAAGCACACTGCCGGCTCACCGTCGCCAAATCTGTTCACACAGGTGCAGCGGGGTGTGAGTGTGTGTGTGTGTCTTTGCGTGTGTGTTTTTTATCACCACGGAGCGCATCTGTCGTCGCTCCCAAGCACTAATCTTGAGGGAAGGGTGTAAGAGGCTTAGTGAGCTACTGAGCGTGGCTACTGCTGATTATTGTGTGCGAGGCACGCAAGGCAAAGGCGGTTTAGATAAGCCGGAGGTGTTTGAGTGATACAGGTAAACTGGTGACATTTTTCACAGCCAAGAATGAAGACCTGTATCCTAACACATAAGGTTGAGCCAGAACGAATTACCTGTGGGGGAGGTAGGGGGCAGGCAAAAGAGATAATGGGAAGCTTCCTGTCTTTATTTTTTATGTGGATTTCAGACTCTTAGCAGGTTTGCTTAGGTTTAGGCTCATTACAGATATCAAAGTGATTGGCTTTCGGCTTGTTCGGGCTCGCAGGGTTTCACTTCAGACAGAGCTGTGACGGAGCAAAACTTCGTTATTGACGTCAGCGGGGATATGAGAGCCTTAAGGTTGTTGTTTTAGCCTTCTCTCCCTCTCGCCGCCTCTTGCTTCCCTCATCTGGTGATGAAGCCTGAAGTGTACGAGTGAATACCACCGTGACGCTCTCGCATGCACGCACGCACACACAGGCGGAGTATGTTGGCAGTTCCATGTGAGGCAGTGAGGGTTAGGCGGAGGAGGCAAGGCAGCGGGACTTGTATGGCCTGTACTGGCGTCTCCCTCTCTCCCCGCTGACTCCCCTCAGGGCATGGCAGCCAGCACTCCCTCACTGATGAGCGCTCCCCCCTCCGTCACACACACTCAGTCACATTCACACTCATGCACACACTGCACTGTATGCCTGCCTACTGACACAAATTACCTCATGCAGACATTTATTTTGAAAGTTTGACGGCTGAACTTTGAGTGATCTTGTTTCGCTATAGGCATGAGGCAAGCGTTCATAAAAAAGTGCAGCAGCTGGTGGAAAGACATTTCACCTGCCTGCTCAAGAGTCATGGAAGTTAATTTGCTGTGTCGGCACAGACGCAAACTGTTTGTAATGACATGACACGAGCTGAACCTTTGTTAAAGTTCCAAATTTGGATATTTCAGTGTTGTCATATACCCACGCGCTGGAATTAAGCCAAAGTTTGTGATGGCGTCTTCCTTTTATATTAAGCCTGTTATTATGAGATAATCAGGTGCTTAAATTATTCCACTCTCACGGTAGCTTCAACTGTCATTTACACGCTATTTGAATTATAACATAATGCTTGTTTTCAGTGCCTGGGTCTGTACGTTATTGTTTCTAATACTTACCAATATAAATGCATGTTGGAGAAGCTCTGTATGTTTGTGTTTGTGCATACATATGTGTGAGATGGTTTTGTATATGCGTCAGTGTGTGTGACTGATTATTTGTATGTCTTTTAGACGCCAGAGATGGCTGGCCAACTTTCATGTGAATGTACACTATGTGTTGGTGCGTTTGTGTGTCTCCTTCTGGGAGAGCTGGGCTTCCTCTGCTCTGTTATTTCAGCGGAACTGGCGGAGGCCGGGAGGAAATTACACTCCCCTCCTCCGGCTCGTAAAGACCTCCTCCAATCAAGGGCTCCTCTTGCAAAGTGGAATTAAACACGCACACTCACACACGCGCACACACACACACATGCACCCATACCCACATACACACACACACCGACATACACACTTTTATAACTTATGGTCCTCACTCCTGCAATTTCATACTAACAATCCCATTACAGTTAATGTATTTAAAAAATCATTAAATTTAAAGTGCAGTATTTTCAATAGAAATTGTAGCAGTTGGGCAGATATGTGATGGATTTGTCTTCATAGATCAACTGCTTGCTGAACACTCTTTTGCGTGTGTACGCATGTTGCTCAGGATATGTTTCCATGGTAACACCCGAATCGGGCATTGGCCCAGAAGTGTGCAGGATTGTGTTCCTGTCCAGTGTATGTGGTGTTTGAGCATTTTTGTGTGTTTCTATGTGTAACACATAAATTGACTAGTAGGATGGTAATGATCTGTTCATTTCCACAGGTCTGAATGATGCTGATAAAGATCGATATGCAGTGGAAGTCTGGCAAACATATAGAGAGTTGCTAACCACTCATAGACACAAACATATGAAAGCACTTTTGTTCTTCTTGTTCTCTTTCAAGCTATGACTAGTTTAGTTAAAATGAAGCTAATGAGCCATTAGCTTCTCCATTTCCAGCAAGATATCTGGAACAGACGGAGCAGAGCATGCATTCAGTACGTTAGCCTCTGAAACTGCTATGTGCTAACTGCATGAATGTAAGTTTGTGTTTTTGGGTGTGAGCTCTGCTAAGAAGCAGCTAAAATAAGTTGGAGCATCTGGCTATCAGCCTGATGTGGTTTATCACGACAAAGCCAACGGCGATATTTCTAACTCTCCTCCCTGCATCTGTGTGAATGTATGTGTTTGCGTGTGATATTCGCCATGTGATTTCCTCTGATAGTTGCAGTCGTGTTTTGTCACATCATGCCTGTCTACAGAAAAGGCCTGAACTGTTTGATTTCATTGCCCCATAGTAACTTTAAAAAGCACACACATAAACATACACATTAAAAATAATGTCATTTTGGGTTTTAAAATGGTCTTTTAGTACTGAGGGGGGAAAAAACCCTCTCCCTCACCTTCACTTCCTGTGGACCTGACAGAGCAGAGAAAGGCCTGGTCGTTACCTGTCCATAAAGCGCCCCTGTGGTGGCTTTGGTTGGCCTATCTAAACACAGAAAGAGAGAGAATAAGCGAAGAGGGAGGAGAGAGAAACAAGAGGGAAAGGGGAGAGCGGAGGCGCGCTGGCACGCTTGACTGCACCGCCACTGACCTCCCAGCGGCGCCCCAGCCGCTTCCCCCCTCCCCCCTCTTCCCTCCACCTCGCCGCCGCCGCCTCGCGCCCTCTGAGCACCTCTCCCCCTCCCCCTCCCGCACCCCTTTCCCTCCCCCCCTTGCCCTGTGCCGCTCCACTGGGCTGCAACTGCCCGCTCGGCTCAGCGCGTGGGGGCCGTGGGTGCTGGAGACGTGTGTGTGTGTGTGTGTGTGTGTGTATCTGCGTAGGGAGGCGGGGGACTTGGTCGCATGCCTGTCCGCCCCACAGTGCTTTCTCACTTTTTTTCTCTTTCTCTCACACGGCCTTGAACACCCAAGTGTTGCCTAAAGTCTGCACATAAACCATACACATTACACATGCACAGAAACACACACACATACACACAGTGTGATCCAAAATCCGATTTATTTCTACTGGTAAATTTGCACATAGGGACTTTTTCTTGGTATGGTTCCTGAGCCCGTTCTCACAGAAAATCCATACTTGTGTTTCTGAAAAAGTAATATAAGTTCATATAAAACAGTGCAGAACATGGCGAGCTGTCCAAGCCATTAACATTAAACCAAATAACTTCTACTAACAAAATTCACTTAAAACAGCTGGCTTGCAAAGGAAATGCATCTTTTATGTAGGAATCAATATCTGAATGGTAGAAAATAAACAAAAGAGCCAGTTTACTGCATTGAAAACTGACCCATTTCCAAAAACGACATTGTGTCAAGAAGCACCTGTTCATAGCACTGATGCTATCGAGTTTTATGAATGTCATGTTCTTGTGTCAACCTGTGCGGTCAATACTATTTTCACTGCAAAGCAGTAACAACATCTAAATTTAGACACTTTTGGTCTTCTCTGTTTCAAAATGCTACAGACCACGGCCTTAAGTGGTGTTAAGGTGTCAATGAAAATACTTTCCTTCATATCTTAGATATCTTAGATTTTTACAAAAACTACTACATGGATTTTCACAAAACATTTAAGGAAGGATTAAAGGGTAGGGCACGGGGTAGGGTCTGTTTGATGGGTGCTTGATGGAATACTAGTACTATGGTACTTCTTTTTTTTTAACAATCAGACAAACAATAACTAAAAAGCATCCGTCTGAGTCAGTGAAGGCAACATATATGGTCTCACTGAGCAATGAATACAGATAAAACCAGAATGGATACACAAATGTTCAAATCAAGGCGTTCTATTATTCCATTGCCACGTTACAGAAAAGTTTCTGTATGAACTTATGACAGAAGACTTTGTATTTTCCTCCATATTTCTGCAGTTTATTCACAGCCATTTTTGATCTGCGCTACTTTTGAAGATATGTTTGTTTCCATTAATACATTAATGACTCGATATTGGCTTGTCAGTGTTTTTGTGGCCTGTACAGCACAGTGTGTGTTTGTTTGATTCCTCTGACTGTTTTGATTCTTCACATTCACCAGAAAGGTCGTAAGAGTACAGTTGATGCAAATGGATGTTTCTGTAAACAGTGTCCAGGCCAGTAATGGTGGTAGAAAAACAAATGCAAAGATTGCTTTAGGATGGCAACAAAACCGCTTTTATGACACAGCTAACGCTAGACATAATAGGGATTGTATGAAGGTGCTCTGTCAGTTCATCAAAGCAAAAGGAGTAAACACTAACCCACAGTCCATTTTCTTTTTTATTTTGTAGTGTTAATGTGCGTTTTCTACAGCCTGCTACAGAACCTGACAGACGTTACCCAGACTATTAAACAACTCAAACATTATGATTGGGTTACTGGTGAAATCTGGTGACTGGAACCATGTAAACACTTTAATCAAACTATTACCTTAATCAGATTATTCTCAGTAATCGGGTTATCCTGGCCATTTGCATACTGAGCAATCTAAATTCGGGAAAAGCTGACAAATTGACAAATTTACAGCTAATCACCCTTCAGAGGTGCACCTGCGAAAGGCTGTTTTTCTGTTTGGGGGAATTAGAGATAAGGCGTTCAGACTAAACATAGTAAAGATTTGTATTTTGTGATGGACTAAATCCGCTCACACAAACACAAAGCGGACAAATTGTTTGTTTTGGCCTTGTTTCAGAGCTCTTATGTGAGCGCAGTAATGACCGCATCACCCCCCCAACGTGCGTTCTTTTTATTTTTTTTCTCCCTGTCTCCTTCTCTGTCGTCTCCACGTCCCCCCTCCCCCTTTCCCCCAGAGCTCGCGCCAAGTCGGCCCGCCATCCCGCCTCCACACACACATACACACACACGCTGCGAGGTAACGGCAGACAGGCGCGTGACTCATTAGGCATTCGTCCCCCAGGGAGATCGCTGGGGGGGCGCGTGCGAGGGAGAGAGAGCGCCGCAGCTGCAGGAATGTCACGGGCGGCTACCGCTGTGTATGTGTGTGTGTGTGTGTGTGAGTTTGTGGATGTGGGTGTGTGCTCGGTAATGCTGGTTGGAGCCAGTGGCAGGGCACTGCACCTTTCAGAAAAAAAACGCAAGGAGAAAGGGGGAAAAAACCCCAACAATTATTTGTCCTGTTTTCCACCAAGAGCTCATTTAAAAGTCTGAAGTAAATTTTGCGAGAAAATCCTACATCGGCTTTATAATTTCTCCTTGATTTGAAACACCTTCGTTGGCACACAGTTGCGATATTAGCTCGGTTAGGTTTTCACTTGCATAGTGTTGGGTTATTTTTACAGAACTTGCTATAATTATTGAAAACAGAACAATCAAATATGTTCGAATAACCATCTTAGCACATTAATATCACATTTGTCATCCTACTATTCAATATCGTCCAATTCGCCTGTTTGAAAGTCATCCGGTTTACATAGGAATAGTAGTATTATAACATTTACACGGATGTTAACACTAAACTGATGTAAATATG
>JAPSES010000236.1:9922752-9932764 GCA_029822895.1 Maxillicosta whitleyi
GGGCTGAGTACTGTATTTCAATATTAAATGTCAGACTGAATTTCTTTGATGCTATTGAACATGGAAAAAATGCCAGGTATCATTTCATGCTAGATTCCACTTCCTAATTATTAACGTGCAACATACGTGACCTATTTATTATCAATATTATCATAGATAACATAGAGCCCCAAGTATTTGTTTGGTTTAACTATGTCAGAGGAAGGTGAAATGTGGTCTGTCAGTTACCAAGATTACATCATCAACCATCTCATTTGGTCCACAAGCCCAGCGATATGTACTTTACTGTACATTTGCGTAAGAAATCACAAATTATCCATATTCAAGAAGCTGACTTTTGACTTTTAAAATTTTTTTTCCCCTCAATAATTACCCCAAATTCTGATTAATTGTGGTAGAAGCTCAAATCAGGATTTGTCTTGTATATTTAATCAAGCTTTCTGTAAATATTTGATTAATTTAATATCTGACAACTGATCGAGTAATCATTGTAGCTAAAAAAAATAACCTAATAATAATGTGTAATATAATTGACGTTTTGCTAAGATGTGAAATTGCTATTGGGAAAAAAAAAAGTGTAATCGATGTTGAAGCCATTGTAGTGATATTGATTATGACAACCAGCTCTATTCATACACACAGGTGGAAACATAATAAGGTAAATTTGGTGGTGTTCATAGTGGTTGGGGTTAACTGTATGTTGAGAACACAAAATTCAATAATAATGTGCTTTTATGTGACTTAACAGCCTGAATGACAACGATAGGTGATCAGTAAAGTAGGCCTGGGTCATCAGTGAACATAGTGTTGCTTAAAATACTAAAATACTGATTAAAAAGTCAGTGTGGGCCTTTAAAATAGACTATTGTGTTGATTTCTAATTATAATGAATTGGGTGCTGCTTGTGTTTTTGCATTAAATCTTAAAATTATGTCTTTGTAATCCAGCTGAATCATTCAGTGTTATAATATATGAATGTGGATGAAGATGCTCTTTGTGTTTCATGTATATTATGATGAGACGGTGTCTAGTTGTCTAATAACTTGGTCAGTCTTTATATATGTGCTTTTATAGTGTGTGTAAATGTGAAACCCAGATATATTTCTTGGCTGCCTGACTGTCAGACAGAAAGCGTGGGAGGCGATATTCATAGAGGTGCTTTTAGTGGGACTTTTATGAGAGACTTTTTTCCATGGCTGAAAGGAGGCTGACCACACACAGTAAGGTTGCCTCTGCTCCATACCCACAAGTGTGTGTTAGTGCATGCGCGTACGAGCCCGTGTGTTCGAGCGACCTTCCTTTGAGCGCTCCTACGTGGGCTGCCAGGGGTGTGTTTTGCTTCGTGTTTTGTTTCGGAGAGCCCTCCCCCGTGCTGCGGAAGTGTTGCCGGAAGCAGTGGGAGCTCACCCCCAGTTCTGCGTCAGTGCCACTAAAGAAAGGATCGGGGCTTTCCGGGAGGAGAGAAGAGGGAGGAAGGGGAAGGGGGGGGGGGGCTGTCAGCCTGGGTATGTCACGGCCATGTGGGTGGTTGTCTACACGCTCACACACACTGTACAGCCACAGTCACGACTGCTCTTAGACAACTATTCTTGTATACACTGTTTGGTGGCGTGCTCCAAGTAGATTCCCTGTTTTGGAGGGGAATTCTAAGGAGCAGGAGCAGGTGTGCGTGTGTTGTAGGTGGAGAGGTCAGAGTGCGTGTGCGGTTGTGTCGTGTTCGACAATATATCAATAAAGACTCTCAGTGGAGGAGGATTAGTATTTCAACCATGTGTGTCTGATAGATGTAACTGTTTTCATGTGTGCTGTTCAGATGTGACGCTTCCATCCTCTAATGCTCTGTCGGAGCTTCTGCATGAACTTCCAATGAGCGAGGCCTTATGTGGAGGCAGCATGTATCAGAAAGTGATCTACTGTCATCAAATACTAGTGTAGAACTTGTGCAAAGCTCTGAAAGGAAAGAAAAAAGGAAGGAAAAACCTCTTTTCTGGCAAGCCACAAAAAGACAGAGAGGAGAGAAATGTGCAGAACTCTGTGGCCTGCTCATCCTGGGGGATGTTTTCATCTTTCTGCCCCCCCCCCCAACTCTTTTTAATGTCTGCCATTTGAGAGACTCCAGAGGGGCTGCACCTGTTTGCCTCTTGGCTAGGAGCCCCCAAATCCCTCCTCCTGCCCCCGCCTGCCACTCACGCTGCCGCGCCTCCTGGGATGGAAGGAGCGAGGGAAGGAGGGAGCGCAGAGGAGTGGTGGAGAGCGGGGTTGCGTGTGGTGGAAGGGATAGCTGCAGGGCTTGGAGGCGTCCGGGACTAAGAGCAGAGATGTAGGCACAGAGACAGTAAGACAGCGAGAGAGAAGGAATACATTTTCAAATCCAGGTCCACTCTCCCACACTGGACACACCAGCCTTCTGTGGTGTTTTCTCTCTCATGTTTTGACTCACTGTAGTCTCTTTCATTTTTATATATTCCCTCACCTTTCCTCCTCTCTTCACTCTACAGACCCACATCCGCTCTGCTTCTCTTCCCCATTAACTTTCGTTCCCTTTTTCGCTCCTCCATTTTCCTCCCCCAGTGATATTTCTTCATTTCTCTGGCCTCCAATTCCTCTTCTTCTCCTCACTGCCCTCCTCCTCCTCCTCCTTCTCTTCTTCCTCTCATCTTTCTGTGATAGGACTGTGTTAATCTGCACTGACCTCTTCAGGTCACATTAAAGGTCGCTCAGCTTCACTTCTAACCCCCCCTAAGGCCAAACTCTCCTTTTTATCCCTTCTTTTCTCCACATATTTCTGGCAACTTTTGAGCAAAATAAACACTTAATGCAAAACCTTTTCCCCATTAGTGTGACTTTAAAGTAGAAAACTTCGGCAAATGTGACTCCGATCTGTAAGAAGTTACTTTAAGACAGAGCTTTGGGGGTTTTTTAACTTTACGTTTCACTCACAAAGATCACATAAAGTTGTCTTCTCTGCTGTTGAGGTTGAATGTCAGTCGCACAGATAACGTTTATGTGGGTGCCAGTTGCAACGTTGTTTTCCGAGCTATAAAATCTGCTTTTTTTTTTTTCTGAAAGCTTCCAAATAACTTTAGCCTTTGATGAAAATATTTTACACAATATTTTGTTTAACGTGATTAATGAACTCTGAGGAGCTGTTTACTAATAAGAAGCATTTGGGCGCTAGAGCAAAAATAAAGCTTACAAGCGATTGTCTTGGAGTCCTAATCTGTTTTGTCTGTACATTTTCTCAGCGAGTTCAGCACAGTGGAGCTTAAAAAAATGTGCAAATGAACAAAACACAAGGAAACGATAAAAGTCTGTACCACTTAAACAACATATGGTGCATTGAGAGGCAATGTTGTGAATACGTACAGGAGAAGCTAATGGACGAACACATTGTATAATATAAAGTATATAGAGCTAATAAATGCACTGCAAGGAAAAATCTGACAAATATGATACCAAATTAATTGGGGCTGTATTTCTGGGTTTATTTTGTGATTGGAACAACATACTGTATGATATTCACTTTGCTGTTACTAAAATAGTTACAGAATATATACATATGTATATACCTCTAAAGTGTTTCCTTTTGATTTGTGCCTTGTTGTGCAGAATCGTGGGCGCTTGGCAGAGAAACGCACCATCCCTCTACCCCCCAACCGGGTGCCAAAGAAGGAGCTGGCCTCCATCTTCAGTAGTGACGACAGCGAAGGCAGCGAACGAGCCAGTGGGGACCATGCCCACATCAAACAGGAGGATGAACTGCATTTCAGTATCATGAGAAAGAGGTGAGGCCACCGAACCTTACAGCCATGACCTTAAAGGACATTCATGATATATTAGATCTTGTATGTTTTATTAATTGGTAGTTTTGTAGCGTTTTATTAGACACAGACACATATTGTTATAATTATGCAGGCTCTTACTGTACCTCGTAATTCACATGTCTGTTGTGAAAATCTTAACAGAAAAGAAAATGTCACCCTAGCCTTAGAGGTGTCACTTTCAGTTAAAATACTGAATAGTAATAAGCTAGCTGTTCAATTTGCTTTTTGTCAGATCTTGTTTAAAAGCATGGGGACGCAGCTTAAAAAATACTACAGTTGTAGTTGTATTAAAAGTGATTTTAGTGTAATTTTGAGGTGTTAAAGGCTCATTCTGAGATGCACAGACAAAGAGCCGTGTTTTAAAAATACACTTACAGCTTTTGCTTTTCATCGTCTAATGGAAGACGTGTGCTGAGCTTTGAATGTGTTAATTGGTTTGATGGTTTGCGTTTTGTTGTTCCTGCCAAGTCTCAGTATATCTGTCCTGACTTGATATTGAAGGACTGAGTCACCTAAGTCACTAGTGTCTGCTTCATTCCAACTTGGGCTGTGTTTGAGAGCTGTTGGATTGTAGAACCTTCATGTTCTGTTACTGGAAGTTCCTTCAGCAAATATGAGCTTCATTAATAAGAATAAATCATTAAGTTCAGACCATGGAGCCACTCAGAAAGCAGTGCTGGATATGTTGTGAATTATCATATCTTATCAAATCTGAAGTCTTGAGTCCTCCTCCATCTGTACGTAAAGCCTAAAAGAAAGTGTAGACATTTCATTTCAACTAGAACAGACTGGATTTGCTATGTTTCTGTCTTGTAGTTTTGATTCACTGTGTTGCTCGTAGCCTCTTACACCCACTTGCCCCCGCTATTCCATTTGTTGCCATGGTAATGCTACGTGACGCTTGTAACAGTATACATCCGTGCCATACATCCATGTAACTAGAAGAACATCAGCTAAAAGCTCAACAAAACCAATTTTTTTGGAAAATTACCCACAGCTCAAAAACAACAAGCATTTAAATGGACAAATATCTGAAACAAGCTAACAGTCTGTGAACAGCGTATGTCATGAATAATTTCATAAAATATTAGAGCAATGTGACAGACTTTGCAGTGCTAAGCTAACACTTAACAGATCCAACAGTATAAGTAGTATTTATCCACCATTAAACTCACTGAACGAGATAAGAGTAATAATAAATGCCATAATGATTATAGGGTATTTTTGTCTTAAAGGAGTGATATTTCTCTTTTTTAAATAGAATTATACATTTTAAAACATTCCCCTGTGGTCTACATAAACTGTAAATGTTCTGCTTGGGTCTGAATTCTTCATTAATTCAACTCCACAGGTCCATCTTCAACCCTCTTTCTGGGTAATGACACCAGAAAGGTTGTTTTTTTAAGCGCTGGCCCTTTAAATGCACATGGAACACTTAACGCCCCACCCCCTTCCAGGCCGTTGATCGTGCTTTCTGTCCCATTCAACCACTTGTGTTCGTTAATATAACCAACAGCTGAACATTTTAGGTAATTGGCTTGAAGTCTGGACATATTTTCAGCTTTTACTACAACCGCTGCTGCTGATAAAAACTGAGAAATATTTGTCGGAAGTCTTGACCTTATATGTGTAAATGTCATGATGGAACTAGTTATGAAAGGTAACAAATTAAACAGGAATTGAAAGGGTTATAGAAATACTTGATTTTTTTTTTTTTTTTTTGACTTTGCAGGTGGGTTTATATAAATATGAACCCTTTAACTTTGTTGTTTTCTGATCATAACTTGGTTTAATACAAATGAAGCTTCTGCAGTTAGCTAGTCCGTTGTTTGTGTTACATTAAAATGATTCCTACTAGAAACAAATGGCCCAGGGTTTAACAGTTTGAACCACCAGAAGCAGCTTTTTAGGGTGGAGTGTTTTTTGCATTTGTTATTCATTGCTCGAGGGGACACTGCTAACCAGTCTGTACACATATAATACCCATATGATCATATACATATACTTTGACCATTATATTGTGTTACATTTTGGATATTTAAGTGCTTTAAATAAAGAATATGAAATGCTGTAGTAAAGAAGTAGTGAAGGTTGGACATCAGTCAGGTGAGCTCAAGCAGCACCGCATATATTAACCACTGGTAGTACATATTTGTGAGTGTTAAGAAAATTAAAATGTCCTTACAACACTTAAGTATGATGTGATTATTGCACAACACAGAGTATGTCAGCAGAGAATTCAGTGTTTCAGTCCATCCCAGGACATATACCTGTTACCATACTAGAGAATCTGAACAAATACATACATACAAATGCATCCTGAGTATGTTCAGTGTTGCTTTAGAGCAGTCTGTATGTGATCAAATTTGCCACATTTTGCCACAATTGCCACAATTTGACACATATTAATGTAAGGTCTGAGGAGCTCAAGATGCAGTTACCTTGGGAAAATAAGAATAAATCTGCATGAGGTAAAAAAATAAAAAAAATAAAAAAAAAGAAAATCATGAAATCAAACAAGTTGCATTTTAGTGTAAAGTTGTAAATCTCTAATTGTCACAAATCAAACACTATGGTTTGGTGAGGCATTATATACACATGGGAGATGGCATAACAATCGGACTGTATTTACTAAAAAGCTGATTTGGATGCATGATTGAGCACCGCACATCCTCAAACAAATACACCTACACACACCAGCAGGGTTAGACTGAAGTTACCTCATTAAAATGAATCAAATGATGTGATTCTGTAAATGCTATTGTACTAATGTATGAGTAAGAAAGATGAGTTTGTGATTATTATTTAATTAGTACTTTATGACATTATAAATCTGAACTGAGCAGGATATGATGATTCATATGGTTCAGATATAAGACAAACTATAGACACATATAATGCTGTTCATTGATTAACCTCAGAAGTCCCCAGCTGCATTATAAGCAGCTTGTGCAACCTCATTACAGGAGGGGATGTTTTTCATTTCTTGAGACTTGCGTGTGACACGGTGGACAGCACAGCAACTGTGAAGCTTTAAATGGATCCTCTAACCTCGTTTAAGAGGGCTTCCCCTCCCCCTGACACTTGTGCCGCTGGCGTGTTAAGATGATAATGAATTTAAAGAACACTTATGACTAATATGTCAGGCTTTTACCCTTTGAGAGGCGACGGACTCGCTGGAGCCGCAGCTCCGGTCTGTCCTGGGCATCCGTCTAAGCCCTGCTTTATCCCCCAATGTGAGTCTGGATGAACGGGATAATGGGATGTCCAATCACGGAAATGTGATTTCCATTGACCGCAGCTTCGTAAGTGAGTCGTAGAAGGGTCTTAACAAATTGGATTTGGCCAATGGATGTGAAAAATACCGGGCCTCTGTATACATGTGTGAGTGTATCTGTGCTGTCTCATCCACACATCATCAGGACTGGCGGCAGCGGCACGTCACGCCCACTTGGTCACTGTAACCTGCTTGTTGTAACGGCAGATTCATCCACACTGAGCCGAGAAACGTCATCATCTTTCAATCATTTATCCAAGTTTTTGTATCACCACATAATGCTTCGTGTCGCAGATTACCTTCACGTAGTGTTACATTGTGGAACACTCTGCAGGTCCTAATGTGCATCAGTAAAGACTGGATAGTTTTTTTAGTTCAGACGTTAAGAGGATTTGCGTGGCTGTGGTCTCCGTAGCTCATCATCCTAATCCAGGCGTCTTCTCAAATTCGTCATAATCTCGTCCATATTCCTTTAACACAGTGTAATGCTAATGGTTGCTGGTTTTGCAGTCGTTGGTTTAGTAGATACTCTGTTAATCTTCATCTGTTCTGCTGAAGAAGAACCAAACATTGGGGTTGTAGTCGCAACACCAACCAAATAATTATTTCCAAAATATCACAGTAGGATGCACTTTGAAGCTCCTTCGGGTATCTGACCCAAACTCTAATGTGGACTCCTGAGAAACACTTTTTCCAACTAAAAAGTGGAAAGAAGTAAAGTTTTGTTATCACCTTGATATTACTTTAGTGTTGATGCTTTGGGTTGTTTATATCTGACTCTCTTCGTTAACACTGATTTATGGATTTCATCTCAGGGACTAAATATTTGATGGCGGCAACTTTGGATTTTAGTGTCTTACTCAAGGGCAAAAGGAAGCCTACCTTAGTGTTTGTTCCACTTGGCCATAGATAACAAGGCTTTGATTGAAAAGTGCTGACTGAGAGTCTGGGTAATTACCCAGCAACCACGGTGGATTTTATAAGTTACACCCGCTGACGTCTGCCTTTCAGCTACGCCCTGTAGAAATAAGAATATTCCTACTTTTGTCAGACATTCACTGATTTCTTCAATCATCCACGAGGCTAATTGCTTCATGAATAATTATATGTTCATATGGCTCCATCTATTAATGGAAAATGTACTTTTGTATAATTGTAGACTAAATACATTAACAGTTTGCAAATCTGTACGTCAGAAGTGCAGATCATTAAACATAGAGCAGATTGGTTTCTGACAGCAAAATGAAAGCCATTGTGGTTTTAAGGCTGGACGTTTTATCTGTTTGGTTACGATTGTGATTTTACTCCAGTCCAACATGTTGAAACTGACAACATTTGATGAGAAAGAAACGGCAGTTGCTTTCCATCGGACTTTAGCGATATTTACTATATTTCAAAAAATTCAGAAGTAAGTAATGTCGGTTTGTCCATTAAATCACAAATGCGATTATTTGTTTATTTATCACTAGATGACAAAAGAACTTATTCCATAAATATAGTGACAAGTGTAAATATCATGTTGATTTACAGATATATTTTTTATTATTATATATTGCTCTTCTATCCGATACTAAATTTAAAAAAATTATTCGGTATCCTGGTGTGTCCACACATACTGTGTCATGTTTCTTGTAAAACTGCTTTTTTTCGCATGTTGTAACGGCTGTTATCATCTGTTTTGGTTCATTCATGTGACTTTAATTGCAGAAAAAGGTCTTTCTATTGCAGTTTTGCACGATATACCAATTGAGCTACACCCAAAAAAGCACCTCTTGCCAGCGCAAAAGCTTTTCATCAAAAAATGAGTTTTGATGAAATTGTCATTTTTATGCATGTTATATTCGTGCAATTTGAGGGTCAATGGAAAAGTGACAAATGATGCTGTATATGTTATTATAAGTTCAATCCTGTCATTTTTATCTATAAACAGTGGTTATTACAAACTTTAGTAGCCACTTTCTGAATAAGCTGAAGCTTTTGATAGTTTTCAGGAGAGACCTGTTGAAACACTATTGCAGTATAAATATAATAAATGCATGAATGCCTTTTTCTGCATATGAAGGCCCTGTCTTAGACTATGTAAGATAAATATGATTTGAAAAAAGTAGATGTTACTGCTTTGTTTATGTGGCTATATACTTTCCCACCACGTTTAACTATAACCCCAGTCTAATTTGATATTTCAAAAGTTGTTGAAAATACAATATTAACAGGTGAAGACATCAGGTTTGGTTGGCTTGCATTATTAGATTTTCATCACTCTTTTTTGAATAACCATATGGATACATTTATTATCTAATATGTTTGACCTGTTAATCAGATATTATGGGCAGTAGTATGATTTCTGATTGCAATGCAAAGCTGTGGTGTTAATAGTGATATTTTTTTTAGTATCATTTCGCAAAAACCCATTATTACCTTTCAGCAAATTATGTTCAAATGGTCTAAAAGGACCACTACAGTCTAATCATGTGTTTTCAGAGAAGTAGGGAGGTTAGTGACTGTAATTATCAGTCACTAATCACAATCAACAAATCAACATGAAACAACGTCAAGTCATTTGTATTTATATTTAGTGTTTTGATTTGGACTTAGAGGGGAGAGCTGCAGGTGGATGGTGTACGTTTTTCACGTATGTTTTTTTTTTCCAGCATTACCTTAGCTTCTGCAGCTTTAAGTTTACAGCGTTATCAAGCAAAATGCACTGATTATGTACGTAGAAATATGTATTAAACTAGCATAAAAAACTACTACGACAAGAAATCATCAACTTTAATTTTATATGCTTTATGCAAGGTGTGTCTAATATGTGAAATCCAGTAAATCCAGCCCGTCAAAGGGTCCAGTCCGGCCCTTGTGATGACTTTGTGAAATGCTGAAATTAAACTGAGATATTAACAGTCAAAGTGGG
>JAPSES010000236.1:9932864-9943598 GCA_029822895.1 Maxillicosta whitleyi
AGTGGGTCAAATCTGTAAAATACTACCATAATATCTAATAAATACTCACAACTCTGTAAACATTTACATGTATTTACTGCAAAAGGTGAATAATCGCAGGAAATATGAACAACCTGAAATGTCTTAAGCGCAGTTTCAACAATATTATTATCTGTTATTGAATGTTTTGTGTAGCTCCACTGGGATCTGTGAGTTATAAAGTACATGTGAAAGTGATAAACTGAAGCATAATATTGTTAAAATTACACTTATTTTTTCAGCTTGTTTATATTATTCCCATTGTTTTGAAGCATAGTTTGTAGATGTCAACATTTCCATGCTGTAATTTTACTTTCTTTTGCTCTAAAACAGTGAGAAATGTTAACATTGACATTATTTATTTATATATTATGATATTATTGTACTGGTTCGGCCCACTTCAAATTAAATTTGGCTCAATGTGGCTCCTGAACTAAAATGAGTTTGACACCCCTGCTTTATGCCGTACCAGTCTCTGCTCAGATTTCTAATATTTTCCCCTTTCTTTAATTGGATCTCTCTAAATCCTGCTAAATCTGAACCTTTAAATTGCAACTGTTTGTGATTATCTAATTGCACAGGCAGACGCTACGATTTATGCAGCCCTAATAAAGTGAACGGCGTTAGTGAGGTGACAATTTGTTACATGTAGTTGAGTTACTACATAATGCATTGGTTTTAGACTCATCTGCAAATAAAATCAGATGTTTTCCTCTTAATGCTGTGGCTACTGTATAGCACTGTTCCCTCATTTTGTTCTGAGCAATGCTGCAGAAGGAACCGTGAAGCACTGATGCTGAGGTAGCTAATATACGTCTGTTGTGTTTGACATTTTGTCCTCTGGCTTTATTGAACAACTGTGTCATTGCGTTACACCAGTGCAGGGTCACGGACAGTGTGAAATTACTGGAAATGGCTCTCCCCTAAAGCACTAATTAGTAAGCTCGGAGGTTTTATAGCTTTCTGGAGAAGATTTCCGCTACAACAATTTTTGGCCTTGTTTACGCCGGTTTTCCATGGCAACTGACTTGCAGCAATTTTATACTTGATTGGGCGTTGGCTAGCAGCAAGAAGTTCTTTGTTTCTACATAGAACAGCGTTTTATCCATTAATTCCCTGTCAAAACACAGGATCAACAAAATACAAAAAAAAATGGTCAGTCATGTTTCAACAATTTGGTTTGAGATTTGGTGTTCACAAGGTTCATCCGTCCCTCATGTAAAGAGCACATTGTTAATTTGGTCTGAACCATCGGTGTTTCCGGACTGAACTCTAGAAATATTACATGATAAATTTTAATTTGATTAATTCTACATCAGCTTGAACAATGCTGAAGTATTGTTCTGACAGTTGGGGGAAAAAAAAGAGAGAAACAGCAGCTTATATAGAAAAAGTATCGGTAAAAACCAGCAGCATCTAAATGCAACATGGCGGTCTTACTATGTATTCTATTTCCATTGTGCTCTTTTCCTCCCTTGGCTGCCTTATCGACCTCATGTCAGGCTGTACAGCAGAGGAACAACAAGGAGAAGTGAAGCCCAAGTGGAGCCAGGCTTCTCTTACTTATTTATGTATCTATTTCTGTATTTATTCATTACTCTCTCCCCCTGCTTGGTGGTTCCAGGTTGTGCGATGTTTTTTGATCCAGCTGTGAGCAGCATGACAATTGTTTCTGTTATTTACAGTAATCGGACAAAACATAAAACGTATTAAGTCCATATTCCTGCTTTAGGATGGATATGTTTTAAAGCACTGGTGTTTCTTGAGAAATGACATATTTTTCCTTAGTAACAGTCGGTAAATGACTGTGGCAGAAATTCACAAAAGCGACATTTACCCAATTCCAAAAACTACCTGTTGAATTTATATCTGCCATGTGATGGGCTTTTAGATCTATATCCAGTGAAAATATCCAATGCTTGTTGTTGTTTTTTTATGTTAAATTTGATCTCGGTCTCTTTTCTAGCACACCAAGCCTCAATTAGAGAAACCTGAAATTTTCTTGTCCAGCTTTTTCAAGCAAATTTGTACCATATTGTTCTGCACTTGCAGGATATTGCATATTGATTACGAGAAGTAGTCGGGCTGCATGATTTGGCATAAAAGCACTATTGCAATCACTGGAGACACTATTGCAATTATGTTTTTAGTTAATACTTGGTTGGTTATCAAGGACAATGCAGGAATTATTGATCATTTTATTGACTCAAACCAGTATAAAAATAAAATATTCCAACAGAGAAGGGTTAATATTGCATGGTTTTCACAGGCGTCCTGTGTATTTTATAGCATTCTACACACACTGGACCACTGTTATGCGATTGTAATTTGATTAATAGTGCAGCTCTACTTATGTTGGGCTTGAATGTTGCTGTGGGCCACATGTGCAGGTTGGACTGGGCTGTATGTGCAGGATGTTGTCTTCAGAGCAGAGGAGGGTACACTGTAAACCCCACAAGCACCAGATGTTACACTCTGCTTGTGATATGTCTCTCTCTCTGTCTCTGTCTCCTTTGCTTTCGCCTCCTCGTCCACTCCTCCTCCTTCACTTCCCTGCCGTCTGTCTGTCAGCACTTTCCCAGTGGTGGTGTGAGACATGGCGTCAGGGTGCCTGGGCTGCCAACTTCTGCCAGCTCACACTGTGACCTCCAGCCCCGCCACCTTAGCTCTGTGTGCCAATGCCACAGCAGGTCACTGCTGGGGTTTACACTGAGGCGGCGCCACTGCCAAGAGGAGTCTCTTCTTATGTTTGGGCTGTTTTGATGCGTAGCCCCTCCTACAGTAAAACAGGAGAGGGGATTGTGACATTTTCAAAGCAATAGAAAGCAACAGTTCCTTTTATTTCCAAGAGCATGCAGAATGCAAGGTCTTTTAATAATGTTGTTTAATAATTCCTGTATTTAAATGCATAAACTTGAGGTGAATACATTTGTAGAAATGAGTTTGAAACTGCTTTAAAAGCAAATACAGTTACAGGCTATTAAGAACATTTTTCTGATGTTAGACTTCAGGTAACTAATATATAAGTGTTTGATTAAACTTCTGAATTTAGTACTTTGGTTGTGAAGTAGACATGATTATAGTCCCCAAATTCATGTGTAGACAAAGTATAAAGATTTGTAGAAGGTCTTCACAATATGAGGGATCTTGGATGCACAGTGACTAAAGGTTGAAATCCAATAATCTCAATTTTAAGCCTTAAAATGTCTGAATTTCTCTTACGTCTTAAAAAACTGAATGGATTTACTGCTTAGTGGAAGCCTGTTGAAAATAATGTGTTAGAATCCTACTGCCCTTAGTGTAAGAAAATGTTCCCATTATGCGTTTTGTGTATAAGGACATTAGAGTCACACCAGAACATAAAAGCCACCTGCTGTCTGCCAGTATTGTTGTGATTTGTCAGCCTTAAATTGGATTCATAATGACCTTAAATTTACCTTATTGAAACATACATACAATAAATACTGAATATTGACAGAGATACCAATACGTTTCAAATAACAACTGTCCCTAGTGCAAATGTAATTTGTTACAGAGGCATGGTGATATCATCTTGGTAAAGTTAGTATCCATGGCATTGGTTGTATGTGAACACATATTAGTTATCTGTGTGTCTGGGTCAGTGCGTCTGTGCTGCGGTCGGGGATGAAGGGCCAGTATTGACCAATGTAGGGATGAGCCATGGATGAGATGATTGTCTCCGGAATGCACCAGGGTGATAAGAAGGCGGCTCATGTCCTTCTTAGCTATCAGGCCTAACAGTCATTCTGTACGAGGCCTCCGTCCTTCCCAGCTAACCCCAGCCTTAGGAGCTCCTTAGGGAGTGCTGACTCAGGTGACTGGGTTTTAAACACCATCCCCTCTCCCTCCGCCTCCATTCCAGGGCTTGAGTGTGACCTTGCCTCTACCCAGAGATAGAGTGAGGAGGAGGAGGGGGGTGAGGGAGGGCATAGGTGGGTGTGGATGGGGCTAGGCCCTCATTAGTCCAAGCTGAGGCGGGACAGCTCAGGAAAAGTGCACTAATTACCCCACTAACAATGTCCTTGCAGTTCATGGCTTAAAGCGGCCCGTTCGCCATGGGATAATAAGCCCATAACCTCCCTGAGAAGTTCAGGATGGCATTATCATGATCACTTTGAGTGATGGGCAGATTGTGGCGTTACAATGGTAGTACTGATGGATGGATTTGGCTGGAGTTTGTCACACTGGAGTGTGGAGCGTCAGTCTGTGTTGTATATTTAGTTGGAGTCGCTGGGTGACGCAGATACATTATTATATGGCTTAAAGCACAATTAAAAAACCTTCTCTGTATCTCATTTTCTTTTTGAAGAAAACCATTGGGCTTCAGACGGCGATAGCTACTAATTTTAGCAAGTTAGGTTCTAAAAAAGAGTCTGTCATTAGTGTGAGAAGTTTGCAGTCTCAATCCAATCAAGCGTCTCTTTGCTTAGCAACCAGCGGCGACTGTTTTGTCCGAGGCCGTCTTCTGAGTCATTGGTTCTCTGTGACTTAAAGGTGACTGGTGAAGCCAGCATTAAGCCCTCCACGCTAACCTTCATCTTTTCTGTTAGCGTGTGGAAAACAGCTTGGCGACCGACAGCCTGACATTACAGCAGCAGCCTGTAATCATGGGACTGTAAAAACCCAAATCCAGCAGCCGCAAACAGTGTGGCCTCGTCATAGTGGTGGCAGCTAAGAACCATTCACCGCTTCTGTCCCATAAACTCTGCTTGCCTTGTCATACCAGACCCCCTTCATAGATGGCTCTGCTTTCAATAAAGTTGCCAGTTAAATGTATAAACAAGATTCCCACAGACACGAGAAGGTGCTGATACCATCAATACCATCAATATAACTGTTGATTTAAGGTTTTTTGGTGTATAATATAATATTCTACGCCAAAATGTAACTTCACATGGACTTTCACAGGATTCTGAACCTTTTCGTAGCTTGTATGTCATAGTCAATAAACACTAAACACAAGTAAAAGACAATTTTTTTAAAATCATGTCCCGATGTTACCACACAGTCTGTTCATCATTACTCAGTGTCTACGCTCCGAATGAACGCCTGCTACTGCACCACTGCCCTCAAACACTAAGCACCTATTTCCCATCATTATGGTATTTAATGCGATCAGGATGGTAATCAGATTGTAAATAAAATACCTCAATGACACAGTTGTGTGGGTGCACTGGTGAGAGGAGGTTAGAAAGGCGACCGGCGGAGCATTTGGAAGGGCAGCATGGCCTTATCCAGATCTGGGTCTAATCTGTTGACCCTCCTGCTCCTCCTTTGGGCACTGAAGGGCAGGACAGGGTATTTCACAGACTCTTGCTGGCAGTTTTGTTGTGAACAACCTCTTGTTGACGTGTGTAGGCATTGCAATTGAAGACCATTTCAATGATTGCTAGGTTCAGATTTAGTGTGTGAAATGTTTAATGCTACAGTCGTAATATGTAAATGAGCTGAGGGGTAAAGTGATAGATTTACCATGTGTCATCTGATGAAATATTCTCTGTCTTTTATTATTATTCAATTGCCAGGTTCCTCTAAAACAGCTGTTGGCCGCTGCAGTTTAAAAAGAGTCATAATCAGGTTTTAAGCTGTTAAACTACTTACCAGTTGTGAATATGCTCGTTAATACATCTTAGTGTGGAAGATGAGAAGGGATGAGACCCAAAAGTGCTGGATGCGGTAGTCTGTCAGAGTGTGTTACATACCTCAGAGCTAATAGCCAGTTGACAGGACTGCCACTTGTAGCTGCAGAGTCTGTGTGGAGGTGAAGCAACAGTGGCGTCTGCATGGAGGATTTCTGTTGTAAGTTTATGATTGGCTGTCATGGATGTGTCATGGATGTATCTGCTACATGTTTGAATTTGATTACAATGCGGAATTTAGTTACTCGGAGGCTGACTGAATGCTAAAAGTGCTCACTATCTCCCTGTCCCTGTGTGTATTTGTGTGTTCCAGTCGTGACAGTGACCTCTCTACAATCATCTCCAACCTGCACCACACCAGACAGCACGGCATGCCCGAGGGCCAGTCAGCCTCTGAACACAACAGCAGCAGCACCGGACACTCAGGTAGGCCCCCCCGTCATGTGTTAACTCTGTCAAAGGGTAACAACAGAATAAGAACAGTGAGTGAGTGTAAGAACAGCCTGAGCGCAGTGTTATATATGTGCTTTCCTTCTCTGTTTTGCTTCTCCTCTTTCTTTTTTCATCCTTGCTGATGTTCTATCCCCTTTACTTCGCCTGTAACATATGTAATCATTCCATTACCCATTTAATTTACTCTAATTTGTGTGATTGAGGGAATTTAACATAAGCTTATTACTCATTCCTGAAGGTCGCTCTAAAGTTGATTACTTAATGTTCTTCCCACATTTCCTGCCGCACTCCAGGATTTTTGTTAAACCCCCTGTTTTAAATTACCTCTGAATAAATAGCTTTGTTTGCCATTAATCCAGTTTCATGTGAGCAGAAGAAACACGGTGTGTGTGCTAAGCTAAGAGCTTTTCCTACAGCTTATAGACAGAACACAGACAGCATTTAATCACGGCTATTTGTCAAGTAGGTTGTATGAGGATATTGTGCAGCTATCAAAGACATATGGTTGTAAAACTGCCTCTGGATATCACTATTCAGTATTCATTGTTCTGTGGATGTTTTCTGCCACACTGGCTTAGTTGCACCTGATGTCATTACATATGTTTGTGAGGCACAGCATCCCAAATGTCTTGTATGTTTCCCCGTTATTTCAGTAAGTTTTAAAATGTTGGTGCTGGCCTTGAAATCCTTAGCTTGGTGTTAGTATTTTAACTCATCAGTCAGTGTTTTGGATCTTGTACTATATATAACATCATATTGTTTGTTTCTTTTTTCAGTTGTCTTTCTCCTGTTGCAACCATTTTTATGTAAATGAATATATAATATTTCTTTATATATTGTATATATTTCTTTAGGTTATATTACAGAACAAAGGTGAGTTTTTCTTACAGGATAAATGCCAGCCAATGTAAATTATCTCTAGAAAGTCAGTCCCTGTTAATATATACGTTACATCTAACTTATAAAAGAACAGAAGTGCTATTTTATGACCAACCTTCACCTCACTAACTACATTTATATGAACATTTCACATCACATCACCTCTGGGGATTAATGAAGTGAATCTGAATACAATAATAGTCCAAATTTAATACAAGTTGTGGAAATAGCGTGTTGTTTTCACATTACAAATTTGACCTTATTCTGACTGTATGTTGATGATATTCATGTTTCAGGAGCATGCGTTGGATATTTAAACAACACATTTTGAATATGCATCTGAGTTTGAGATTTTCCTGCAGTTTATGCTCAGTTCAATACGTTTTTAAAAAAACTAGCAAGCAAACAGTTTGCAGGGCGAGGAAAGCGATGAACGCCCAAAGAACGGCCCACATTTCTGGTTGAAATGAGAAACACACCTACTTTTAAACAAAAAGAAAGACTTGGATATCAACAGGTTTTTGTATTGAGCAAATATCACAATGCCAGCCTCTTTAAGAAGGTGGTTGAAGAAATGAAATATGAATACTTAAAAGGACATAGCCATAGGACATATATTAATCGGAGTATGCACGGATGCATTTAAAAGGGAATATTTTGTTCATGTAAAAACAGATGCAGTTGCCCTGGTTTCGACCCTGTCTCTTCTTATCCCATTAGCTGGAGGCACAGCAAGTGGCATAATCAGCGCAGACCCAACACCTCCATAGCCTCTCTCTGTGTACTCATCCCCTCTGTCTGCCAGATTAATTGTCCATACGGTGGCTGTGATATCAGGCAGGGTGGGTGGAAGGTGGAGGGTATTAGGCTGCTCAACAGTCAGCCCAGCCAGTGTGTTAAGATCCCAGTTTGGGACAGATTTCCACCAAAATACCAGTTAATTAGCCGCTAAAGTTAGCTTTGAGTGGTAATAATAGAGAGAAACACAAAAGGATGGTTACGGATGGGATGATGAAAGAGGAGCTGGGCAGCATGTGACCTGAGCCAGAGGGGGTCCGAGACCCTAAAATCTGTCCGTTTGAGCATTAAAGGGAGATTTAACAGGCTACGTAAGCAGGTCGCTCAGTGTCTGTAAACAAGTCCAATCCGATCAGCCACTGGCTCTAATTCTGTCTGCCAGTGAAATTAGATGTACACGTTCACAAACACACCATTACACACTAATAAAACATTGTTATACAGATGCATGCCCACACAAAATCAACAGTGGTTCAAATTTGTGTCCAAATGCATAGGTGGGTGTGATGTCTATAAAGTTTTAGAGCGGTGGATTATTTGACTTGGAAATGTATGAGGTGCTAAACGCAGCTGTTTATGGTTTGAGTTTACTTTGTGCTGTCAGTCAACTTTCATATTTGACTTCTATTTATTATTTATCTATATTTGATCCTCTGAAAGACTTCAACAATGAACAATGTGCAGTAGAAATAAAAATAAAGTCTGTGTATTAAATACAGTGATTTAAATGGGAAGAGAAATTAAGGAGAAGACAAAGAGGAGACGAAAACAGAGACTGATGCAGTGATGGAAGAAACATTTGGAAACAGAGACAGAGGAAAGAGAGATGAATGAGTGCGGTGGCGGTATCAGGGGAGGGCAGGCGGCAGCTATGGCGGCGGACGGCCCTGTGTGTAATTGTGTGTGTGCGTGCATGTGTGTGGGTCAGGAGGAAAGGGAAGCAGGCTTGCCGGGTCGTCTCTGCGCCGGAGTGGGCCGTTAATTAAATCTGAGGGACAGACAGGAGGGCTGCCTCCCTCCTTCCCCTCCCCGCTCCATCCCTCCCTCCCTCGTTCGCTCTCTCGCTCCCCAGCCGCTGGCTATTCGGAGGCTCTGTGAGAAGTGGAGGGAGGGAGGGGGAGGATAGAGGGAGGGAGGGAGGGAGCAGGGGCGCCGACGCTGAGAGTCTGGCTGCCTGTAGAGACTGTAAACCGTGGCTCTGCGGTCAGACCGGAGACTCAAACAGGCAGATAAGGTGTTTTTGGACCGCCACTCTCTCTCTCCTCTGCTCGCTGTTCTCAGACTCCCAGAGGCAGTTACAGCCTGTTGGTGTGTGTGTGCGCACGTGTGGTTGGGGGTTGTAGCAGTGGTTTTGGGCTTAAGCACATTTTTGTGTGTGTATTTGTGCATGTGCACCTTCCCGTGTGTGGTTCTAAATGCCTGGTTTTAGATGTTTGCTTGCGTGTGAATCTGCAGCCCAGCGTGTTTGTGCAAGACACAAATGAGAATTGCTTTTAAAGTATTACCAGCCAGTTATTACATGATTAGCACAGAGCGGCAATTGTAAACAAACTGAACAGTCCAGGATTTTTGATGATTCTATTAGTTTAGTGGAAAAAGCAAAGTCTTGGTAGAACATCCCATGTGTAACAGGGATAGAATCAGACTGCCATAACAGAACAGACAACAGGGTTCTTTTCTAAAAAAAAAAAAAAAAAAATGAAGAATGTAAATCCCTAGATGTCCAAATTACAAATAAAAGTAATAGTTCTTATTATTTTTCTTACAGAACACCTGAAAGAAATAAAAGAGGAGTTTTAAGATTGAACGGCTCAAAACTTTCTGTTGTCTTTTATGTCTGTGCCATACTATCATTCACAGTTTAGTGAATTTATACATTAATTTGGGTTATTGTATTCATTTCTTTGTAGGAGTTGGCATTTTTGTGTGTATAAAACGGCACACCGAGGCAAATTATGTTCAGTTTTTAGTTATGAAGTGAAAACTATTTCAAAATAAATTAGTGACTGAAATTCTGAAAATGCTGCTCGTGTAGAATTTCACCCAAACATTTTAATGATGCTTATAAAACTTTAATGGCCTTTAATAAGCTGTGAACAGGGTGCTGAGCATTGTTTTGATAAGAGTATTAATATGCATAGTCTGGCATGAACGGTTGCTTAGCAACAGTCACTGTAAGCGGAAGAAGACAGATGAACGCTGGGATGCTTGAAAAACTAACAGGACATTATGATTTACAGAGTGAACATACATCAAGAAGTTTAAATTTATATAGAAAAAATAGTTTAATGTTGTATATTATGTTTCAAAACACCAGGTTAATACAGACCTGTGTGTGATTTTTTTTTTTTTTTTTTATGGATTTCTAAAGTTTTAAAAAGTCAACTATTGACTACTGATGACATGAAGTATTATTTCCAACCACAACTGAAAATGTTATTAGTTTTTTTATGTGTTCTGTAGTTATATTTGTTTATGTTATTTTCCTTAAAGGCAGTTATATGTCAAACCCCAGACTTATACTCTTCTTTTTTAAATTCTTTTCCTTCTCCAGTTGTGTATGTTCACCCTCTTTATTTCCTAAATTCTTCTTTCCTGTTAAAATGAGATGGAACAATAGAAACGGCATCACTGTTTGAACATTTGCGCATGCTGACAGTGGTGCATCCTCCCCTTAGCATGAGCAGAAGTGCCTCTCTACCCATCTCCATCACCCCCATCCATGCACACCCCCCCCCCCCACCCCACTCCCTCACCCAGCTGCATCGGCCCGTAAGCCAATCAATGGCAGGGCTTTCAGGGCCGGCGGAGGCCCCGGCGCACGGAGGGGGGATCAATAAGTTATTAGCACCATTCTGTCAGCTGTAATGTGGAGATTGATCGGGGGGCTGCGGCTGGCGGCCCACCCCACATCCCCGCCTGTCAC
>JAPSES010000236.1:9945534-9957859 GCA_029822895.1 Maxillicosta whitleyi
GATAGAGCAATGACAAACGGCTTTTTCCTTCCTGCTGGCCCTGCGTGCAATGTGCTCTGCATCCCCTCCCTCTCTGATTAGGCCGGTAGTGATTTGAGGTGTGTTTGAGGAAGGGGTGGAGGTGAGGCGGCGGGCGGGCGGGAAGGAAGAGAGGGATGAGAGGGGAGGAAAGGAGGAGGAGGCGGTAGGGGGTGCTGTAATTGTACACTAGATGCTCCTCTTTGGTGGCAGGAGAGGAGGTAGAGGGGAGTAGGAGGAGGAGGAAGGGAGGGTGTTAATGGGAGAAGAGAGAGCTCCTGATGGGAGGACGGTTCCAAAACTCATAGAGGAGGAAGGAGAGGGAAGGAAACAGATGGATGAGTGAGAGTAGAAGATCAGAAGTATGTTAAGGAGGCAGAGCAGGAGAAGGGGACATGGTCAATGTGGAGAAATAAAAAGTAAAATAAATAAAGACATGATATAGACATAATGTAGGCTGAGAGGAATTTCTCGAGAAACCGAGAGGCTCTGGTGCACTTTTAAGTTCACTCCGAAGCTTTTGTGCCAACATCTGGAAAAAGAGAAGAAAGAGAAGAAGAGGGAGAGGAAGAACAGTGATAACACTTGAGGACAGACTGTTGGAAAGGAGTACTGGACGAGACACTGTGAGACAGAGTCCTCCCCTCACCCTTAGATAGACAGACACACACACATACACACACGTAAACGAGCTAGGCAGATCTGTCATCCACGGCAGTGCAGGCCCCTCTCATCTTTGACAGAACAGGCACATCTCCAGACGCCCGTGGCTTGCTTCACTCGCTCTGTTTCTCTCTTTCTCTCAACCTATCACAGTTTTCTCCTTGGCTCTTTCCTTCTTTCTCTTTCCTTGTTCTGCATTTTCCAAAGCAGCCGTCATGTATACAGGTACACACAGAGCAAAGAGGCAATATCAGACTTTTACCTGACTCTTTTACTCATGCACTTTTCTTTTTCTGTGTGTTTGCAGATGACCTTCTAGGCAAGAGGAGAAGCTTCTCTCCCAACAGCAGCAGCGAGTGTCCCACTGATAGCAAGAAGTCACGTAGCGTTTCCCCGAAAGGTAAGATGGTGTGTGTGTATGGTGTGTTTGTGTTTGTGTTTTGCGGTGATACAGTTGCACTCAGACGTGTAGACTTTTTTTCTGAAGAGGTAAAGCGGGGGGAAAAGAGGAAGAAAAAGAAGGCAGGGAGGGTGATGAAGGTGGTAGAGGCTACAGAGCAAAGGAAAACATGAAATTATATGCTGTTGGTTTAGCTGCTGGTGGTTGCATTGTCAGACCACATGAAAACTCATTCATATGAATCGGGCTTCTCTGAGAAGGCACAGTGAGTGGTCATGCAGGGCGCTTAAAGGTAGAGGAAGCAATTCCTGAGGATGACTGTTGATATTTGAAGACAACATCCAAAGAAACACACGCCTCCCTTCAGTAGCCCCACCTCCTACATTTAGCTCCCCTCTATCATATGCATGAATAGAGCCTCTTGGATCACAATATATAGGTATATTGGATTAGAATTGTTTATCCAACCTTTAAATAGCGAAAAAATTGGATGCAGCACCCGGAAAAACATCAAACACAGTCATATACATATACGCAAATAGAGGCTTTTGGACCAAACAGTTCTGTGAAGTCCCTGAGAGCTTTTCTTTTTGTTTTTTTGTTTTTTTTTACTAAATAATAGCAATACACTGAACTGGCATAATACCCAGGTAGCAGGTGGTTCTTCAGTGTTAACGTCTGCTCTTTGACAAGTTCAGATCACGTTGAATTTCCTGTGTCGTGTTCAAGCTCAATAAAACCTAGACTTAACTGTCAGTCCACGTCCTTTGTGCTTCTCCATCATTTTGTAAGACTAGAGTTGAGCGGTGAAGCTAAACCAAGTTATGCTAGTTGATAAAAAAATTAGCTGTACTTGACAAACCTTCAGGTCACTTAAAGTAGTGATATTTAGCTTTTGTTAAATGGAATTATTCATTTTCAAACATTCCCCTGTGGTCTACATAAACTGTAAATGCTCTGTTTGGGTCTGAATGTGTCATTAATTCAACTCCACCGGTCCATCTTCAACCCTGTTTCTGAGTAATGACACCAGAAAGGTCCATTTCAGCGCTGGCCCTTTAAATCCAAATAAGCCACTTCATGCCCCGCCCCCTCCAGGTTGTTACCCGTGTTATGAAATCGCCTTGAAGTTTGGACATATTTTCAGTTTTTACTACAACCGCTGCTAATGATAAACAATTATTGTGTACTTAGAAGTCTTGACCTTATATGTGCAAATGTTATGATGTAACTAGTTATAAAACGTAACAAATTAAGAAGGAATTGAAACAGGTTGTAGAAATGCCAAAATGAATCTAAAGATAGCTTTACAGCACCTGGAAGGGATCAAGATCAAACTTTTTGAACTATTAGGGTCCAAATACACAAATAAATGAACCACAGACTCATAAAAGTGGGTTTAACAAAATATGAGCCCTTTAAGGTTTCTCCTGTGATGGGATAATGTTCTTCCAGAAAGAGGAGCTGAAAACGGCATTCTAAGAACTACAATCATCCATGAAAAAAACTGGAATTTCCTCTGAGCGTTATTAAAAAAGTTAATACCATCTGAATTTACCTAATGTAACCATAAAGACTTAAGAGTATTTTTCAGTTTATTCCAAACGTACACTTTAATTTGCCTTAATAACACGAGTGGGGCATAAATAACAGACGTTGATAAAACACACCTTGACAAGATAATGCCTCTGTAGTGATGCAATCCGGTTACCGTCGTCTATTATTCATATCTTTCTTATGTGGCGTGAAACCGGGCGCCCGGCGTGGAGCCAGTGTGACCACTGTCCTGTCCCTCCGGGCTGCTGAGGAAGACTTCCTGACTGATGCATTATATAGCAGGCGAAACCAAGGGCAGCTCACCACACATCCATCTCCGCAGATACACACACACACACACACACACACACACACACAATCCAGGAGCGCACAGCGAGCCAAATCTCATCTAACCCCATACACACTCACAGCACAGACATTGAGTTCAGACGTACATATAGACATATTATTGATTATTAAACATATCAGTGATTTACCAAAACGTAAATTGTGCAGTAATAGATTAGAGCCTATTTATTTGCGTGACCTTTGACCGACCGCCGTCCTGCCCCGGAGCCTTCTACGTATGTCTCTGTTAAGGGAAGCGCTCATTCCAGGCCATTATGGTGTTCCTCAGACTGAACGTGGCTTCTGAAAGATGTACGTAGGAGTGTATTTGTGTGAGGGACAGTGTGCAGTGGCGTCCTTTTAAGGCAAATGGTGTGCGTTTTTTATTTTGACTTTGTGGTCTTGTGTATCTCAGAGTCTGTGTGGTTTTTGGCTTTTAAAGCAAACAGTCCCCGTATATGCCTTGTAGATATTCTTCCTTTGCCGAGTATTTGCATAAGGGAGGCAGATAAGGAAGATAGTGTTTAGAGTGAGTGTGTATGCGTTTGTGTATGTACCGCCCGCCGCCCAGAGAAGTGCATTTAAGCCTTTTCAAAACACTGTTGATCCAGTGTCTTAACCTTGATCTCTGTCCACACCCAAACCCTGACACTGCACCTGAGTGTTTGTGTGTGTGTGTTATCTTTGCATACTACATCTTCTTGCCTCTGAGTTTGGCAACAGATACTATCCCTTAATGACAAATGCAGGTGGAGAAATAAATTGAGAGAGCGCCGGAGAGGATAGTGGATGGATAGAGCCGCAGAGGTTGGCTGCCGCTGCGTAAATGATGTCTGTTTTTCTTTCTGTTGCGAAGTCGGCACCCCCGCTGTGTTTAGAGAGCGAGAAAACTTTAGACAGGCACAGACTAGTTGCGCACACACACACATACACAAACCCATGCAACCGCATACACTGGAGGACCTTGGGTGGATTAGCTGGAGCTTGGCGGTGGAGACAGGGATGCTTGCGTGTTTGCTTCCTCCCCCGCCAACACCACCTCTACCCCACCTCCGCTCCTCAGCGCCACTCCTGCTCGCCTGCCCGGGGCCAGGCTCAGGTTTCAATAAGAAGAAGGGAGGTAAAAATAACCCCTGCTTTCCTCTGCTCCTGCCTCCTCCTCCTCCCACCTCCTTCTCCTCATCCTCTTTCTCCCACTTCTAACTCCCCAACCACCTCCCCCTTTCTCCCCACCACCACCCTCACCTTAGATCATGTTACTATTGACAGAGAGAGGGAGGAGGGAGGTCAGAGAGAGAGATTAAGTGTGGGGACTGACAGCTAGATAGATATCATACACCACATCATCTTCACAACACCTTAAACACAGCACAGTGTTACTGCACGCCAACACACACACACACACACACACACACACACACACACGCACACTGTAGCCAGTTGAGGGTTTTTGTTCTTTCTTTGTTTTTTCTCATAGTCTGTACTGGATACTGTTAAAAAAAACAAAAAAACCCATAAAAACAGCAAAACAACCCTCCTCATAACCTCTCGTCCCATGCTTCTGTTAGCACTGCTACATTTTCCGTCAGAGAAGTGGTGAGTTCACGCTAGGGTCAGGCTCAGGCCATTAACAATGCATGCCTGTGTGTGTATAGCTGCATCTGAAAAGGCTTCCATTCCATAAGTGCGCCGTCCATGATGAATGCGTGCACGTGTAATACGTTTTTGCTGACTTGTTATTGAGATTGTACGTCGGAGAACGTGGTGATCATCGTCATATAATGCAAATTAGTAGGTGTATTAAAAATGACCTCGATAATTTATTCTTTATTCTTTTTTTCTTTTGTTCGTAGACGCGTTAAAACAGGCTGATGTGGGTGATCATTGATGTATAGTCGCGGAAAAAATTATTAGACCGCCCCTTGTTTTCTTCATCATTTTAATGCCAAAAATATCTCATAATAGTTTAATTTCAGAGCTGATCACTTCAGTTCTTACATCAATACCTATGTCGTTGTACTGATAAAAACAGTGCTTTTAGACATTCCATGTTTTCTTTTCTGTCTGTTTTAGTCACATGACACACAGGAGTTAGGACTGGATTGCATAACCATTGATTATCGAATAATTTTTTTCTACGACTGTATCAGTATAGGTACGTTTTCCAGTTAGCTGATACCAAAATATGCCTACTTTCTCAATTTAAATTGTGTATGTGTGTATTTATTTGTAGTTATTCACATATATAAGTAAAATTAGAGACTTGTTCACTGATGTTCGACTCATTGAAGATGAACTTGTAACTCTAATTTGTTTAACTACAAAACTAAGAGCTGACTTCTTGCCCTTCTACTTGTGCCCCGTGGGACTTCAGTGCAGGAAGAAACTGTAGTCAATGTAAATTTTTCACCCCAGTTGATCAATGCTATCATTTACATATAATGTTTGTCATTTTACAAGTCTAGAATCTCATAGTTTGCTGTAAAACCTTTCATCACACTGTGAAAATATGTAGGTAGAAAGTCTATACAACCCCTATCTGCAGCGATCACATCAGTGTAACGGTTTTTCTTTTAGTTTTAATACTTTTTTTTTTTTTATTTCCCACTTGAAGAACAAGGTGAAATTTTACAAGTTATCAACCATTTGGTGTTGGCAGCTTTTGGTGACATATATTATATGTATATAATAAGAGATGCAGTCCACTGAGCTGTTCCACTCAAAA
Source organism: Maxillicosta whitleyi (assembly GCA_029822895.1). Classification (NCBI taxonomy): domain Eukaryota; kingdom Metazoa; phylum Chordata; class Actinopteri; order Perciformes; family Neosebastidae; genus Maxillicosta; species Maxillicosta whitleyi. The sequence continues at coordinate 9,951,225 of JAPSES010000236.1, forward strand.
CTAGTTGTTTCTTTACTAATTTTTACTACAACTTGCAACTTTCTTGACTTGTAAAATTATATTTCAAATTGTGTATGAAAATGGGTGGCACAGGTGGCATTTGGCTTTTCGTTTATTCATCTTTTGTCATTGGCTGATACAGGTAGTCCTCGGGTTACAAACGAGTTCCATTCCTACGCCGTTAATGTAACTCGAATTTCCGCGTAAGTCATAATTAACCCTTTAGTACCTCTAAATAACTATCCAAATACATGTATTATACTTCATATTAATAAAATAAAGTAAAAAATAAGATACTGTACTTACTGTACGTACAGTATACAGTACTTATGTACAATAATGGCGGACGAGACTCTGGCGTCGTAAAGTCGAAATAACGTAAGTCGGGTACATCGTAACCTGAGGACTACCTGTATTCCTATTTTTTTCCAACCTTCAATCCCATAAAGCACAGTGGAAGGGGCGGGACATTGGCTCTCTATGCCTCACAACATACATTTGTCAGATGTGTTTTAGAGATGACTGAAAAAGTGCAACATTGACACATAAGACACTTTTTCTTTCTAATACCTTTATTTGGCTTTGACGCCACAAATCCAAAGACCCGCATCTTAAATACACCTGTTTCTGCATCATGTTCCTGAATACGTTAGTTTGTGTTGTTGTTTAGTGTGGATATGGTGTAGAGGAAACTAAAGTAATGCTAATTTCCTGAACAGCAGTGACTAATATTAGACCTCACGTATCTGCTGTATGTTTACACCTAGCATCCCAATTACTCTGGACTTTATGATCCCTAAAATGGAGACTTTTGCAAATTCTGCTGACCCTCATTTAGTTTGTAAACTCCAATTTGTGTTGTGTGGATGGACCGAAAAATGGAAATTTTTGGAAATGACGACTAATGATGCTACGACGTATTCAACCCTGATTTATTGTGACCCTTTTTGGAAGGAAACAAGACATCAGCCTTGACAATCAGTTGTCAACTCTGCTACCAAATTACAGGCAATTCTGTGTTTGTTGTCTCTTTCCGGCAGCTGTTGTGTTCCATTCTGCATTTTGTCGTGCTACTACTGACTCATGTTCACAGCAAGTGAGCTGTTTTTGTGCAATTTGTGACGACTCCCCGTGTCCAGCGCCATTATCAGTCCTTGTGTTTGAGGCATGTTGGAACCGACAGAGATTATTCATGAAACTTTCCTAAAGTGCTTATTTTCAAATCAGAACATGTTTGTATCTATGTAGAAGAGATGACTGTTTACATTATCAGCCTGCATACAGGTTTATGTCTTCAGTTTAATAGGGTCCAAAAATGACATTTTGGATTTTAATCTTTAGATTCCTTAAAAAGCTGAGACCCCTGGCTGCCATTTGCAGTGATTTGAAGCTGTATGGTAAATGGTATGGGGGGGGAGAATGTGGACCTCCATTAATGAATAAAGCAGTAAGTCACTCATTTGCTGACAGGATGGTTTAGTGTTGTTGCGTTAATAGCCTTGTGTTTTACAGCGCACAGCTGCACGTCAGTATTTATCCCCCGATGAGTTGGATATCGATGGCTGCTGATTGGTCATAATATGTGTCTCCTTCCTCTGTGCAGAGAACTCCCAGAGCCCGGTGGTGGAGGCAGGCGGCAGCCACGGCCACATGAGCCCTGAGGAGCACTACAGACGCATGATGTCGGCACTCAGCGAGCAGGGATCTTATGAGGAGCAGCAGCAACGTCTTTACCAGCTGGCGAGCAGCATGGGTCTGCCTGGCCACGGTCAGTCCACACTCTGTTGTGTTTATGTATGAGGGGGCTTCATCACAGACATTCAGAGTGGGAGGAGTCGGTATTATTGGGCATTTTGGGTAGATGGAGTAGAAGATGGAACAAATCCAAAGACTGAATGGCATAAAAAAAAAAAAATAGCAGCTGTTTGAGAACATGTGTTTGTGATTCAAAAGCCAAACGTACAAGACGTGGTACATAAAAACGTTTGTACAGAACTACAGCTTTCAAGCAGGAAAACATCCCCTCTCTTAGCTGAAAACTCACAGGCTTCAAACAGTTTACTTATGGATTCTGTCAATTTTGGAGGCAATGGTTCTGAGTTTAGTTGCCAGCTACAACAACAAAGATTTCTGGATTCGTTACAGCTCTAATTAGCATTTGTGCTTGACTTTATCTTCACTGCAGTGAAGTCTGAGGCTCACAGGTAATGTTTACAGTAAAAGAAATATACAATGTCGAATCATATCATTAATACCGACAGCCCTACCCTTAATAGGGTTGAAGATACATACAATACAGCTCAGTATTTTGTGGTAATATTGTGAGTGTCAAAGTGTAAACAACACCCCATCAGATGTAAACAAAAAGTTAGCTGATGATAGATGCTGCTGTCTTTAAGTCAGAGGTGTAAATACAACAAGAAATTAACCAATCAACCAATTAACCAACACTTACTGAAATTTATAGCATTTTTGAGAATTGAGGTAGTTTCACAAATCAAATGCATCTTATTTCTTTCACCCATAACAATTAGGACCTTATAACGATAAATATTCCATGAGATGCTGAAGTTTCGGTTACAAACAACATTGAATATAACAACAAATGAAAACTAGTGAAAAGTGACGGAGCGCTAAATAAGCACAAACACGTCCATCCTGTCATTGTTTATTGTGTCGGTTTAATGAATTTGGATCTGAGGTTACTGACAGTGTTCAGATTTACTCCGGTTCACATTTGATTTTTAAACTCAGAATATATTATGTGATTTTACTAGAAAGAAGTGAATCTTGAAAGATCTACAGATGCTGTTGCTTTAGTTTTTTTTTTTTTCATTTTTTGAAGTTGGAAACTTGAGATTTACTTCAAACCAAAAGAACTTCCTTTGGAGGCGCTTCAGCAGCTTCTATAAAAAACACATACTCCATCACCTGTCACCAAGTCACTGAGATGCAGTCCTACTTTGTAACCCCAGTGTGTTGCACTGTATTCTGGGTACCATGTTAAAGTGTGCCACACTCCTGCCATTGTAAAACCCCAGCCATGGAGACGGCTGACATTTCTATTTGCAGTGCTTGCCCACCCAGTGTCAATGTGTCACTCAGGGTGATTTCTGACCACCATGGCTCTCCGTGTTAACAACACCCACAAGCCTTTGCATGCATCAACGCCACAATTGATCCGGGGGCTCTTATTGGCCGCTTGCCAGTCCTCTAAATCTTCCAACACTGTGGAAACCACCAGTGTGTCCCAGTTTTTCTCAATTTCAACAGACACATAAAATTTACTGGTTTTAGCTTGAGAGAATTGTAGTTTGAAAGGGAGAAACAGAAAATGAGAAAACTTGCCTCGTTTCAGTTTTATAAGTTGGCTCTATATTCATTTCACTGCGGCTGCCATTAAATTTTAACCTTTTCTCACATTTTTGTATAGAATGTAACATTAAGTCTTAGCGGTGTTTATGAGCTCTTTTGCAGTAGCATAAATCCAATCGATGCCCTGGCTGAATTGTAGTTTGAGCTACTTTTATTTTTATTTGATTAGTAATGATTTTTAATTGCTGGCTGCAAATTTAGGGGGCGAAGCCTATAAACGCTTTAATAGCCTTTTCCCGGTGTCTTAGAGGAGTTAGAGGCGAGATGCAGTGCATTGTGGGGGTTTTATGACCCAGGGTGCAGTCTGATCGCTGGCTTCCTTTCCCAGAAGCCTTGCTGGTATGAGGCAGACGTTGTGGCGCACTACAGACATACCGCTGCCTTTCTTCACTTCCACATTCCAGATTGTTTGATTGTTTCCACACTATCCTCTATTCTGCACACGTCCAGTCTTCTTCCAAGTCGGGCTTAAAAGCTTTCTACGAGTAGAAGAAGAGACGGACACAGAGAACAGGAGGAAAAAAAAAAAAAAAAAAGCTTCTAAGGGAAGGAAAATGAGGGAGGGAAGAGTGTGAATCAAGAGGACACAAATAAAATACAAGTTTACAGTTATTAATGATGCTTTTGGACACACATTGTATGAATGTGATGAAAGTGTGTCTACATCCACTGTTGTGTTTGTCTCTCAGATCCTGTAAGTGGACGGGCATCACAGCTTTTGCCAGCACTCCCCGACAGCCAAGTCTTTGGTGTTGCTAATATTTTCTTTTCTTCCACACCTGGCTACTTCCTCCAACTGTTTATGTAGAAAACTTATTCTAACACTACCCCCACATCCTCCTTTTCTCTAATTAACAGTTGGAGCTTGTTAAGAAAGTGACACTCGCACACACAAACAGTCTCAGAGGCGGGACACAGGGACGGCTGTTTTGTCCCTGGAGAAACTGATGTGGATCTGTGCAGCGAGAGCCCCTTGACATTGACCTGGTCTAGGATGGGCCCCCGTGACCCCTTGCTCCCTTGTCCATGGGCCTCCACTGGCACCACCTCCTCATCTATACATCTCCCTCTCAAGCACTGCTTTTATACCCCTTCCCCTCCTTCTCCTTACCCCCACCTCCAACACTCCCTTTAGCCTTGGTCCCTGCAGAGCATCCTTTCATGTGTTTGAAGTGTAGGGCACAGAAAATGAAAGTGTGTGCGTGGAAGAGGTGGGGGTGAGGAGGAACTCTGTGTGTGGATGTGTGCATGAATGTGTAGGTGCAAGGTGTTGTTTGAGTGGTCCTCTCTGGACCTGATGGGCAAAAGAAGAGTTGGGAAGGGCGGCGGGGTAGGGGGGCTGAAACTCGGGGGGTGGAGGGGTTGTAGAATGGCCAGGAGGGCTTTCCCTCCCTCTTCATATGATGAAAGGAGAGAGAGGGAGAAGAGAGAAAGAGAGGTGGGGGTAAAGATCCAGATGAAAGTGAAGGGAGGGAGGGATGGAAGGGGCGTTCTTCTGTTTTGTCTCCTACAGTTTGGTCTGATTTGAAACATGAGGCTGTACACAACATCTCTTTAAAGTCTGTGAAAGGGAAATTCAGTGATTTGATTCTGGAAAATAATTGCTGAAAACATATGAAAAGGTAATGAACTATGCAGTGCTGAAGGGTGGAGCAGAGCGCTAACTGTTTGTCATCATTTTTGTTTTATGGATTTTTTGGGTGGGTCAGAAATAATGGACCAAAGACACACTGGAGCAATATTTTGCCCCCCCCCCGTATAATGTTATAAATGTAAACCACATTAGTAGGAGTGGTTTTCCCGGTCAGTTGAGAGTCTTTGTGGTTTTCTTATGTACAAATGTGAGGCAAAATTCTGGCAAAACATAATTTTTTTACAACAAATTTAATAACCAAATAACTTATATTTATATCAATGATGCCAAAATACAATGATTATGAAGAAGCCAAAGTTTATTTTTTAATAAAGACAATATGTGCCAATATGCTAATCCATAGCTGAGGCTAATTTCCACCTTTAATCCGTACATAAAACAAAGTTCACATAAAAACAGTAGAATCCAGTGTACTCAATCAACTGACAAATAAAACACATTATACATTTGTGGTACTTTGTACACAACATACATGTATACATGCACAATTTCAGAGCTCCAGATGACTTTATATGAGGTTGTGGAGGCAGGTTTTATCGTCCAATATCCATAATTTTAAAGACAAATAACATCTGATTTCAACAATTTAAATATAACTAATATTATTCCAAGAACTTTATATTATACGTATACATGCTAAAATAAATCATAGGCTACTACCTTCTTTCCTTAAACAGTGGCTAGTACTTTCATTTACCTCAGCTGTGGAAGGTGCCAAACCTTTATTTGAAGGAGGTTTGACTCAGACTCAGGTTTTTATTTATAAAATCCTCTGTTTAATAAATAGAAAAGGTTATACTGAGTCCAAAATCACTTTCCGATGTTGCGTTGATAAAATTAGCACAATGCACTTTTCTACTAATGCGACACTTCCTTACCCATTACAAATTAAAATCCATCTAGAGTTTCAGTGGATAGGATGTATTCATTGCTGATCGGAGCTTTAATTATGTAAATGTCTTCCTGTTGCACTTGGAAGTTTCTGCTAATGACATTTTCACAGGAAAAGTAAGACACACTCCTGCAGTGACTGAGATCAGGCAATACCGCGTTTGGACACTGATCTAGAACAACAGTGTGGAACGCAGACGCATTATGTTATTGAATGGACCAGTCAACTTTATGCTCAACTTTTTACTCTTTGTGTTTGAGGACAGGATTTTATCTGTCCATGTTGACCCTGTCCTTTACTACAGACCTGGTGTTTATTTTCTGAAGTTGTAAGTATAGTTATGAGAACATGAATACAGTACGCAGCAGGAGGATGTTCTATACTGTCTATTGATATGGATAACGTAGCTTCATTTGACTAATTTATGTATTCAACATCCACATTTGTGTCAGGCCAGTGTCCTCTGACTGATGAATTAAACATGTCCGTCTGTAAAACTCATAGAAAGCTTTAGACAGAGCATCCCCTGGGTCTGTTTGTTTACTTATATCAGATTTTATCATACAATCGGTCCAGTTCATTTCCTAAATCTTAATATGAATTCAACAGAGTGTCCAGTCTTTGGGTTTTAGTGACATTTTATTGTGTGGTTTGAGAGCCATCATTAGCTTTTTTTTATGTGTTAAATAATAATTATATATATATATATATATA
>JAPSES010000236.1:9990909-10006669 GCA_029822895.1 Maxillicosta whitleyi
GGGGGGAGGCGGAGGCTCGCCGCTTGCCGGCAGCTGCCCATCCGTTCGTGGGGACTCTCCCTACCATGAAGTCCAGATGCAGTTAAAAAAATATCCCCCCGCCGCCTACTCCTTTCCTCTGTGACCTTGTGCTGGGCTTTTTTCTGCTTGGAACGTGTCCGAGTGTAAAGCTGTAAAAGCTACGCTGCAGCTGCCTGCGACCCGCAGATGACCCCGAGAGGATGACACACACGGGGGTTAAAGAAAGCAAGAACCCAGAAAGATCTGAGCTATCTGAGCTGTTCCTGGGTTTGATTTTCCATTCCACAGAGTCTTTGTGGAGGTTTAAGGACGCTGGCCTTATGACAACCCCCCCACCCCCCACAGGTGATCTGATTCACACAGCCAAACCTGTCTGATACGAACTGAACAAAAGTATTAAAATCACACACAACCACTGACACCTCTTAAATTTTGCTCTTGGACCAAAAGTTCAAGTTGTAACAAAATACCACCCCCTAGAGGCCAAAAGAGGCAGCACACCCCCGTTTTTACTAAAACGACAACCAGCTCCTTTTCAGGACACTTCACCGGAGACAAAACCTGATGTGAAACAATGATCTGACCTTTGACTTTAAATCCAGAGTCCCCTTCATCTGAGTCACTGTCGGACTGGAACAGATCCTTGAACTCCTTCTTGTCCTCCTCCTTCTTCTCCTGAACCTTCCTGCGTTTGATTTCAGGCAGGTCCAGATCCTCCATCTGCACAAACACACAGTAATGGGCAGGTCAACAAAGAAATAAAAGGCTGCTGAATGACGATGAACAAAAGTTAAATAACTCATCTGTCTGTCAAATATATAGAGCCATAATATTCTGAGATACACAGAATCAATTCCAAAGTTAATACAATACACTGATTTCCTCAAGTTGCCATGTTTTTAATTAGATTTTTCATTTCAGTTTAGGTTTAGTTACTGTTGTAAGAGCTGTATTACTTGTAATTTTCCATTTTATCAGATTTTATTATATCATATTTGTTAACATTACATGATCCAAAGCAGTAATTAGCAACTGGAACTAAACAAAATACAAATGTCAACCAGACCTTTGTAGGTTGACTGCTGAAAATTAGGACAGACAATACTTCAACAATATTTATTCTCATTTTTTAAATTGAAGTGAAGGGATAATAAGAAAGTAGTGTTGAATAAATACATCTTGTCACGTTCCTGTGTTGACCACACAAACCAATCAGATGGCACTGTGGGCGGGACATTACTCCAGACAGACAGATTTAGAACCATAGTGATGTCTACTTAAAAGACGTTTAGTTTAATGGAAAAAAAAACCAAAACATCCTTTGATTATAACAGTAAAAATATGGAGTTCAAAAAACAAAGTTTATCTCACCCCCAGTTCAGGTCTGTGTCAGTTTGTGATGCTTTGGTTCTTGTATTTTTTATTCAATTTTGTGTTTTTGAAAACTGTGTTTTCAGTTAATGACATTAAATGGCTTTTTACTGCTTGTTTTGTCTTAAAATTTATGACAAGCACATTATTGTTGTTATTGTTACTTATAATAACCTTCACGATCACACTGACACTGATTAAAAAAAAAAAAAAAAAAAGAAGAAGAAAAGGATTTATTTTAACTGAGCAGAACGAGGTAGAAGGTGGTGTCTGTGCAGTTGGATACGAACCCTCTCTTTGCCAGAGATCTCCAGCTGGATCTCCTTCTCCCTCATCTTCTTCCACTGGCTGTAATACTTGCTGAGCGGAGTCCCTTCATCCTGGACCTGCTTCTCCCACACAGCCTGACAAACAGAACACAAACTGATCACAGCCCTGGAAACTGTCTGGTCTGAGTGGTTCAAAATGACGAAGTTCAAGGTCTTGTTAAACATTAAATATTCAAAATGGTTGATAATTGTGGAAAATCTTTCGCGGACAATATTTCAAGTCGTTTGAGGCTCTAAAATGATTCTACACAAAGCTGTCCGCAGCAGACGAGACATTAGTGTCAGTCAGAAGACGTAGAAAACAGATTGAAGACGGCTGGAAAAGGAGACCAGCGGATCTTCTCCAGCCTTCCCCTAAAGGTCTTTGTGGATGATATTGATTAGGTCCAATCACATTATCTGGCCAACAAATCCAATAGAGCGTAGAGACCGCTGCCTCCTGCGCCCGCTGGCTCAACACATTTACCACAATTTGCTGTGTGGCTATTAAGATGGGTGGCATTCTACATGAAAAAAAAAAGAGAATAGGAAAATAAAAAGGAAAAGTCTAAGTTCAGCTTCACCTCAGACAAAAAAAAACTAAACAAAAACGAATAAAAATCCACAACTGTGCAGACAGAATAACACCATAGTGTGACCTGGATACAGGCAGGGCATCGTTAATTAGGCGAAGTCTCAGTTTGGGTGACATGTCAGTGGGGGGTTGGTGGCCAGAGGGGGGCCATGGCCTTTTCCACATCACCTACAGCAGGGTTGTCCCCTTCCCCTCGCCTGCGGTGACATCTCCACTGCTGCCACGGTGCCACCACGTAGATACCATTGCGACAGCCTCCGCTGAGCAGAGCGCCGTGGCGACAGGAGCTGGCGCTGCTGTGGTGCCGTGCTGTCTGTCTGCTGTACTCGAACACACACAAACCCCCGTGTGCGCACACACACACACACACATTTCTCATCTGCTACATTACACAAAGGCCGTCCTCTTTTATTTATTCGTTAAATGCTCCTAAATATTAATCAGCACTTCGTGCCACAGCTCTGAGCTGCGACAGAATAAGAAGAAATGTATGCGTCTGGACAAGTAGCATACAAACAGAGCACATCTAACATGCGTGAACACACACACACACACACACTAATGGCTGCTCATTAAGGCAGAGGTGCCTCTGGTTCAAAAGCCCATAAGAGCTTCCAGTAACCACAGGGTCATTCTTAACCAGGCCTGAAGTTTATACAGGGAAGTGTCCTCCATTATCAGCTGCCGCCTGGAGGCTTCAACGGTCCGGACTGTCCGATGGCCTGCAGCTTCACACTCAACTGGACCAGAGCCCAGAGAAAAAGTTCCTGCTTTTAATACTTTTCATCCAGCAGCAACTTATGTTTGTACACACACTGGCTTAGCCCGGCTCACTAATGATCAACCCAGTAAATGACCTGAGTGATGAGCACAGACTGTGTTTAAGAAGTGGACATGACTTTGGAATTCAGACCAGTGGTTTTACGCCTCTGTGTGCTTTATCCATTGGCATTTTGGTAATTTTGGACTAAGAATTGACTATATTCAGTCAAAGAGATGATGTTGGGGGAAATGTGAACTACCACTACTTTTAATGACAATAGGGTATGGTAAATGATAAAGAGCCATTAAAACCTTCCATTAGCCATGTAATTGTAAAAACAGAAGAATCAATTACTAAAAGACCGTTAGGTCACACAGTTTCTAAATTAGGTGAGATCAGAATGACTCCTGGCATTGCCTTGGTATTTACAAAGACAAGTTCAATGGGAGTCAATTACAGCATCATTATAACAGCCTTCAGCTATATTGCACTTCACCTTTTTCATGCTTTGGTTTCAACTGACAAACCTTCATAACATAGACTTATTGACAAAACAATAAGTCCACCTTGTACTGTTCATTAGAACCTGGCTGGTTAAGTGTGTGGTTTTGCTGATTTGATTCATGAACCAAAAATGGTGATTCATGGAAATAGTTTTCTTTGAAATTAGTTTCCATTCCGTACTTTACAAACTACATTTTTTGTCTGCTTAAATCTAGAGAGGTGTTACATCCTTGATGTGTCATTAAAGAGACATTAAGAAAAAAAAGGTGCTTATCTGAACAACAGCATGTCAAAGGGAAACCTACTACAACTCCAGGTCTTTGTGACCATGGTAACAGTCAGTTACACTGACCAGTGGGACCAAGACACAAAACTGAATAAAACACAGCTTGTATTTAATACTTTCTGTATAATACTATGGAAAGAGAGGAAGAGTGGACAGCCTTTACAGTTAAATGGGCCCAGGTTAATCACACCGATCCATAGAGTCTGATGAGCCAGTTGAAATATACGTACTTCTATGTGCACGTTTGTTTTCAGAATAAATCCATTAAAAGACAAATTAGTGACAATGAGTAGTTGTTGCAATGATATTTTGTTTTGCTATCCAATAGTTATATAAACAACTACTTCAAAAGTAAAAACTTAAGGTGAAACATGTCCACCTTTATAAACAGTCAGTCCTTATGTTCCATTGTGTGATTTTTGTTTGTTAAGCCCACCAGCATTTCATAAAATTTACAACCATGCAAATAGGAAAATAGAAAGAAAGAAAAATAAAAGAAACCTATGCAGGAGGTGAACTGAGGACTCCAGAATGACAGCCTGTGAAATTGGGAGCTAGTCTCTGCTCTTTTTCTTTCTCCTCCTGTTAAACACACTCACCACGGCGGTGGCATCGGCTACTCCGAAGGCGGCCTTCTGTCTCCGTCCTGTGATGTAGCTGCTGTTCTCCTGCACCTTCTCCAGCAGCTGGCGCATCGGCTTGCAGTAATTGGCCACTTTGCATTCCTTCAGGAACGCTTTCAGCTGCAGGGACATGAAGAGGGAGTATGAGAAAGAAGAAGTAGTGTAAAGCTCCATCCAGGCTGCCTGTACTGCAGAGCAGGAGGGTTTGTGGTCAGTTCCTCCAAGGCGAGCGGCAAAACCTGAAGCAACTCCTGAATCAACCATTGAGTACAAGTAGAATTTACACAAGTGTCGGAACATTTAGAGTAAGTCTAGTGAACTAAAATGTAGAAAGAATGTACAAACCTCCATGTAAATAAAGAATGGGTAATGATTATCCACACATATTTTTCTGATACATTTTCCCCTTTCTTGAACAAATTCTCTCAACACAAGGTTCATCTTAAAAAAATATTTCCATACACACAAGAACACAAAAACATTTTTAAAAAAATGCTACGAACATTAAAACCACTGTTTCTGTTGGACATTATACAGTGGACACCGTCAGATAACACTACACAGTAGATGCAGAGGCTTTAGTCTGTCAGGAAGTTGAGCAGTAATGACAAGTTAACATATTAAGTTAACTTAAAGTAGGGATGCACCGAATATTCGGTAACCGAATATATTCAGCCGAATACTGCAACAAAAAAAAAAAGCCACATTCAGCCTTTGGTGGAGTGAGTTAAAAGTAAGGCTGAATAGTAGCGTGTGACACAATGACTTAATTAGACGATGTGCAGTGGCGCTGTGACCTCTCACCCTTGGTAAAATGTCGGCGGTGTGCAGATATTTTCAAGTGTTAGAGCGAGAAGAGAATTGCAGTTTGCAACGAGTGTTCAACGAAACTATCTAGAGGGGGTTCTTCTGCAAAGACCTTTAGCGTCACTGCTTTAATTAGTCATTTAACAGCCACACATCCTGAACATGCATCAATACGACAGACAGAGGCTAAAACCAAAGCTTCTTGTCCCAGTTCGCCCACTCTGTCTGTGGACGATGTCTCTGAAAAAATGAAAAAGTTCGCAAAGGACAGTGACAAAGCAAACGGAGTTACAAAGAAGGTTATGGAGTTCATGGCTTTGGATGATCAACCATTTAGTGTTGTGGAATATTTAATAAATATTTACTTTCTTTAAAAAAAACATGTCTACAGATTTATTCTAGGCTATTTATGCACTATTTTAAAAAATTGTGAAAAACTTAAAATCGCACTCGATATTTGGCTAAGCTTTTACATTTTATTCGGCTTCAGCCACATATTTTCATTTCGGTGCATCCCTGCTTAAAAGTGCTGGTTTATTAAGATCTCACGACAACAGCAGCACAGGAGTCACTGCTGACAACAAACTGCTGCTGGTAATGCATGGAGTTGCAGATCTACGTGAACTACGAACTATGTTTCAGGTGCATTCATGACACAAAGCAACAAGACGCATGTGTGAAGGGATCGTACTACGAATAATATACTTTGAAATAATATTGTAGTCTTACTGCACTATTTAATAAAAGCACAAGTAAAACGTTAATTCTATGGGCATTTTTGAGATGTAGAAACCCTACAAATATTGTCAGTGAAGATGTGACCAGAGTCCTGTTACCTGAATGATGGTGGGCAGTGCGAGCTCAGGGAAGCCGATGGCGTTGGCCTGAGTGTGGAAATACTCCAGTATTAGATCATACAGCTGATCGACCAAACCATCCTGAAAATGAGCAGCAAGGTAAAAAAAAATCTTTAATAAAATTACATCACAAAAGGTATTTTATTTCATAACAGAGCATTTTCAAGATGTTGTACCATTATAGCAATTTTTCAGGTTTGTTTTTGTCAATACCAATGTTTTGAAGGTTATAGTCTCTCCAGTGTGAGGCTGATTGTTTTCTCCATTTGACAGTAAACTGAGTATCTTCTGATTTTGAGATTCTGGTTAAAAATTGATATAATTTACCTTGGGATGAGAGAAATTTCATCAAACAGTTTGCACTGTCATCTAGGGATACACCGATACTGACTGGACTGACTGAACTTCAAGTAATAACCTAAAAAGCCAAACCATTTAGTTTAGTTCTATATCATCGCACTGGCACATACTACATCACTCTACAAACGCAAGAAATTCACAACCCATAACAGAAAACAATAATATACCAACTTCAAAAGATGCGACTCAGTAAATGATATTAGATTTTAGAAATTACTAAACAATAAAAAGGTCTGTGCCTTGCAGACATTACACATAGCTACATCAACAATAGTCTTTTCTAAGCTGCTGGTGCATGATTATCATTTTAAAATATAGTGATGTGACCTGTATCGACAGCTAAACTGTAGAATACTAAGAGGTCCATCTCTATTTTTTACTGCTACAAAGTTCACATGTGGATGCATTTTGTGCTTTGTGAATAAATCTTAAAAATCCATCCACCACATTGGCAGGTAGATGTTAGTACCACTATAGTCATAAAAACAATACAAAGACCGGGGTCATCGTCTCTATGTTTTAGTGTCAGTAATGGACATACAATGTCGGTTTCACACACAAAGACACATGAATTATGCAAAAGTGTGACTCATGGTGAAAATATGAAGTAGTTTGGTCCGATGAACGAAGATAATAAGACCTGATCCACAGTATCACTATCTCATAACAATTCTCTAAGGGGCTCAAGAAACGTACAGAACGTTTAACATTCGATTATAAAAGAATGACACTTAACAGTGAAACCTTTTCGGCTTGTATAAACTAAAAGCTGCTGAAACCAGATGAATCAGTGCTTTTTAGTTGGGTCTGTAACAACTTTACAAGGTAGGGGTTTTTGGCAGCTGCCCAGGTGACAGCAGTGAAAACTGCCCTAGTGAGCAAAGCATAAGGGATAATCCCTGAAGGCCGTGTTTCAATCCTCTTGGCCCTGACAAGGGGCTTTGAACGCTGCCCTCAATCCCCTTATGCACACACGCAGGCTACGGCACCGATACGAAAATAACACTAACCAACCTTGAACGTCTTCATTTGAACTGATCAGCTGCTGCTCCTCAGAGCACAGATCAGCGGCAGAGTCAAGTATCAATGAGTGCTTTCCCCAAACACGCTTTGTGGACAGTCTTTACTAAGGATTTAATGGTTTAAATCCTGTCGGATCCTTACCTTGTAGGCTTTCTCCATCAGGTTGACTTTGTTAAGTTTAAGAATGACTGCAAAGTTGATTGGTTTTTTGCTCATTCGTCCTGGTTTCTTGTTGAAGTCTACCTGTTGGAAGATCTGAAAACGTACAAATAACCAAAATTCAAATCTCTTCTAAACCAACAGAAGTCATATAATAGTAAAGTGTTATTATAACAATGGAAGCAATAGAATGGAAGCAAGGAGTTCTTGTTTTAATGTTTTTTTGTACTTTGCCAAAACACTGAGTGAGTGGTTCATTTAAGTCACAGGTGTCAAACATGCGGCCCGGGGGCCAAATCCGGCCCACCAAAGGGTCCAATCTGGCCTCTGGGATGATGTGTGGAATCCAAATATTCCACTCAGGAGTATGATCAATTAAGGACATTAACATTGTTTTAGTTCAGGTTCCACATTCAGTCCAATTCAATCTCAAATGGATCAGAACCAGTAAAATACTATCATAACAATCTATAAATAATGACAACTCACAAAGGCTTCTTTGTTTTAGTGTCAAATAAGCAAAATTACATGAAAATATTTACATTTGTACAATTTTCTTTCACAAAAAAGTGAATAAATGCAACAAATATGAAGAACCTGAAATGTCTAAATAGACTGAGGTGTAACTGGACCAATATTCAGCCTGTTTCTAAATGTTTTGTGCATTTTTAGATCCACTGGGATCTGTACGATGTCATGCAGGCTTGTAAACAATAAACTGAGACAGAATATTGTTACAATTGCACTTAAAGTTCTATATGTTATTCACATTTTTCATAAAGTAATTCAACTTTTTTCACTTTAAAACATAGAAAAACATATGGAGTTGACATGTTATTTATATATTATTATTATTCTACTGGTGCGGCCCACCTCAGATCATAGTGGGAAGATGTGGCCCTTGAACTAAAATGAGTTTGACACCCCTGATTTAAGATAAAAGGCCCAGAAGTGAACTGATGTAAAAAAAACAAAGAAAACTAAATTCAGTTCTACATTTTATGAATTCAAATCACATTCAACGAAAGTTTGAGTTAAACATGAAGAACATTCTCAATCACATGTAAAGGTCCAATTCATTTTCATGCCAAGAAAAACGACAACTTCATTATGTGATATAAGCTTTGTCTAAAGTGTTTTAATCATGGGTAACATGGCTGTGCAGCTCCACTTTTTTTCTTGTGACCCGAGAGCCAGTCAGAAATAAAATTACAAAAACTACATGTGAACTTATTTAAACAAATGATTTTTCAATTTTTTCTAGATTTTCCACCATGATTTACATTTAATTACATTGTTCCACAGTGACAGTAAATGCAATACTTCTATACATCTGATAATTAAATGTGGAGGTAACAACAAATGTAACAAAACAAAGGTTTAAGCGGAGTTCAAGTACTGCATTTTATCACTTTTTTTTTTAAACTTTGACAAAAGCCTACAGGAGCCAAACTTATATGTTGGTCTTAATGAAATCATACTATGCAATAAGACATGTTTTACTAAACATGGCTCATTATAAACTACACCTTTCTGCCTCAACATATGTAAATCAAAGCATTTGATTTTTCATCTTGTTTCCCAGAGACATCACTCCTACGCATGTCAAGCATCGGGATAAGAAACAAATAACTGATGTACTACATCAAATTAGTTGATGATGGTTGTTCAAATACTGCATTTATGCATTTTATACATTATTCTTCCTTCTATACTGCAGTGTTACCGAGTTGTCGTTCTTTGTGAAAGTACAGCCAACGTGTGGGCTATTTGTCTATAAGCTTTAGCTTTCACATCTGCCCACAGTGCGCAAGTGAATTTCTGTCTTTTATTTGTGTATCAAGCTATTTCTGACTCCCCGTATCACTGTGCGTTTCTGTGTATGTGCATGTGTGTGGTGTGTATGTGTGTGTCGTCGTTAATGCGCTCAGTGTGCGAAGCAGAGCAACGCTCCTGGCCGGTGCTGTCTGTACAAACATAGGATGTGGTGGCGGTCTGCGGGGGAGCCAGGGGGAAGTGGGAAGACATGGGCCAACCCTAATGCACGCACACACATATACACACACATGCACGCACAGCTACTGAAGCAGGAAGCTCCAAATCATACACCCCCCTCGGAGATGCGAGAACACACACAGGCACAGACACACAGGAGGAAGGGGCTGCTTCTGCTGCTCTAATTAAAACAGTAGCAGCGTACCTCAGCCTGCCTTTAACAAGGGGAACAGTAAAGGAGAAAAAAAAAACACAGGAAATATCGGGCGTCACAAATAAACATGGCTTGCTGTTGGGGGTGGTGGTGGTGGGGGCTCCAAGTGTGTGTTTGAGAGGAGAAGAGATGGGGAATGGGTCATAGGCAGAGAGGATGTGGTCTCCACAGCGTGTTAGGACTTGAGTGTAAACCACAACTGCACCTTTATCGCTTCGGTCAAACTGCTGCATGCACACACAAATGTACATACACTTATACACAAACACACATGTACACAAACACACACTGACCACTCCCAGCGCACCGGGCTAGTCATTGTCGCCAACATCAGTCTCTACCAACAAACCACAACACTCCCTGACATATGCATAAACAGTCATAAACAAAAAACACACTATATATATATACACACATACATACACACACACCACATAATCACGTGCTTAACACCTGACCGAGAGACAAATTGTCAGTTGGTGACCCATGATTGGTCTGATAACAAAGGTGTTTCTCTCACACTGTTAAACCTGGCGTTGCATTTCCCTTCAGTTGTGGCCGTTGAGACCAAAAAGCATTTGATACACCACTGATGTTTTTCCACAGAAAACCACCGGCGGAACATTTCATCACACCTTTTCATTGTTTCCATTTGTGACAAACACAGGCCAAAGTTTGTTCTATGTGATTCTGTCTCTCAGGTGGTGCTGGTGCATTGTAGAGCAACAACTTGACTGTACTAAACTTTGCACAAACAGGATGGATTCAGTCAGATCGGTTTGGATGACATTTAGTTCCTAATGATGTCATGAAGGTCTTACCTCCAGCAGGAAAGGCAGGACAGGTACAAATGTTTTAGTACTGCTTGACAACAGAGTGAGGGCTCTGCAACAGTGCATCCTCAGAGGGTAATATCTCGCTATGGGCACCAGTCTGTTGAGAGAGAGAAAACTGTGGTCAGTGTCTCCACCTGCTGTTTACAAAGGTACAGTAACACAGAGGTTAGCTTCAAATGTTATACTGTCAATAAAAGTTAACACTAGTATGGTATGTATAGTATGGTTCCTTCCCTAAAGTTTACCAATAAATAAATACATAAATGACTAACATAAATGAACATAAATATAAAGAAATATAGTCATAAAAAATATATGATATATACCACGATTGGTGAGAATGCAGGGTTTCTACATTGATCAACACAACACTAATGTGTAGACTTTACTGAATTCAGGAACTGGTTTTATTGAGACCAGATGTCAGTTTTAACTTCAACTGCAAGAAAACTCAGAGTCAGAGTTGCTTGGGAACAGTATCCACTAAATGTCAATGTAATTGTAAAGTAAGTCAAGCACTTACTCCTATCATTTTAAGGCAAAAGTTACTCAAGTCATATTAAGACCTGACACTAAAGACAACCAAAACACAACCAAACCAAAACACACAGCAAATGTTTCAGTCTTTACAAACTGCATTATAATCAGTTTTTATTACAAAAAATATATTGTGTTATAACTTGACCTAATATACATCATATATTCCTGGTATACTCATCAAAACATAGATATTTCTGAAAATGTCAGCACCACAGGAGTCCTTTGTGTAATGGTGCTTTATTTCATTTTGTCAGCAGTCATTCTGTCACAGCAGGAAGCTGCTTTGTCTTCTGTTCTGTACATTTGTTGCAGCGATGTGGACACGTGAATCTACTGATAACACTAAAAGTCTTTACAAGGCAATTCAATAAGAGAAAGATAAACAATAAATTTTTAAAAATGTGGTGAAAGTGACACATCCATTCATTTGATGAATTATCAGGAACTTTAAACACTGAATTAATTAAATTCTGAAGTTGATTCTGTTATGAAGATGGTTTTCAAGAAGGATCACAAAAGTACGTAAAGGATGTTCATTACTGAACCATCTAACAATGATGCATGATTACAATTTCATTCATCAAAACAACACAATGTAAGACAGCAGTGAAACTGGGCTCAGACTTAATCTAATGTTAATGTTGGCTTAAGTATGATATAAATCTGCATGTGCTCCACCATAAATGTTATTAAATATAGAGAAAAATACTCAAAATCATACCCAACTATTACTTTTGACACTGTTCTGATTGATACAATTTCTTAGTACTTAAGTCAAAAATAGAAAAAAAATGTCATTACATTAAAAAAAATTCTATATAAAGTGTTATTATTATAAATACTAACGTGAGTTTTTAAAATTTTGCATTTTAATTGATAATACATAACTACAAATTTCACTCTACACAGGCTCTAGTTAAGTATTCTATCACGACAGTAGGAATAGGTTGAATCTATTATTTAACTATCCCCATATCGTAGTCTTGAAAAATAAAAAAATACAGAATTTTGACTAAGAAGAGGCATATATGTATACTCACTTAATGGTTCCAATTATGACCTGGCAGAGTGGATAGATGAGAGGCTGCAGAACATCACTGGGGTACAGAGTACTCAGGACTCGACACCACAGGTACAAGCAGTGGACATACTGCCAGTTATAAACCGACTGGTATGTTTCCTAAAAACACACAAAAGCAGAGTTCCTAAGTTCTTAGTTCCTTGTAAGTGGTACACATGGAAATACAAAGCCATGACTGCAGCAAAAAAGTATGAGAGTATGTGAAAGGAGAGAAAAATGCCATAAAAAATAATTTTAGATTTTTTGAGCACTTGCAGAACAAAATTGTTCTCCAACTTACCTACCCTTTCAAAAATAAACTATGTTCTACTTTAAAGCACTCAAAAGTAAAATAAGCTTAAATTTGTCTATAACAGTTTCTGTGGAGGGGGAAAAAAAGTGTTCTGACAGTATGTCACAGATATCAATGTACAAGGATGGTCACTGTGTCACTGTGACCACTAGAGGGTGTATTGAGCTACTGTTGCCTTGATTCTGCCAGACTCCCAGTTCAATGAAAACTAGTATCAAAGGGTCTTGTCCAGAGCATTAGAATGTGATGATCTGAAAAGAAAATAGCAGCATTGCTGTTGTTTTACCCTCTAACACTGGCTTTAAATTAAAAGAATGACATGTGCGGCTGAAATTGCAGTGTTTCTTTTAGGCTGATTAAGTTAATTATGAAGCTTATAAAGGTCTTAGGTCACTGCTAGGTTATCATGTTTACTAAGCTCACAGTTTGGAATATAGAGTTCAGACCTTGTTTGGACAATTCAAAATGGATCTTTAGTGCAACTATTGACAATACAAACCATTTAGCAAACAAAAAGTGGTTCTACTGTGGCCTGTTTCGTGCTAAAAGTGAGTTAAACTAAAAACAACCTCCACTGTAAAACCTAAACTGATGCTGGACTTAAAGTTAAGACAACAGTGTTACGTCTTTAAAACTTGATACCATAAAACAAATATATGTAAATGATGACTTTCCCTTGCTGTTGACAGTTCATTACTGACTATTTATACTACATATAAGCCTTTAAGGTAACATCTTTTATCAATTCAATAAGTCTATATGCCTCTTTAACTCAGTACTGCACAGACAAAAATACATTTCCGGCTAATAAAAGACTGAAGAACTTGTTAAAAACTGAAACAACAGTATTTTTTTTCATTTAAAACATAATTTTACACAGCTCTGACAAGCAGCCCATCTGTCTGTGAGAAAAAACAATGAGCCAACCTTTTTCTTCATGGTCATTGCATTCCGGAGGTGGATGGCCAGCTGTCGGATGTAGATGAATGCATGCTGGTACGTGACCTGTGTGTCTAGAGAGTACATCTCAGTGAGAGTTCTCTGCATGAAGTTGATCATCGGCAGCACATTTGGAGATGTGAACTTGCAGTTTTGTACATAGGAAATGTACATTTGCTAAAAAATAAAAAATAGACAGATAAAAATTAACTGAATGCGACAGAAATGATACAAAATTTGTCTCCCTCTAAATGAGGTTCTATTTAATCTTTAAAGACAAAGGCCTGTCCAGGTCTACTGCTCAGCACTCTAATCCAATATCACTTTGCATTTAGTTCACCTTGAGAATAGGGTTGAGGTACACTTCCTGTTTGTGTCTACAAATCTTGTTCAGGGCCAGGAAAGCGAGAACCCGGCTCGTCTCCTCTCCTGTGCTCCACTGCTTCAACAGTTGCTGGAAATGAAAACAGAAATAAACATAAAAAGAATTTTCCGAGGATGTAAAAAGTGTGAGTACTGATGCATTTCTGTGACAACTAACTTTACCTTCACCAGGTGCCGACACTGTTTAGGTAAACAAAGGTAATACGGAATGAGCTGGTTAGCATGTCGCAGGACAGCGCTAATAACTGTGGCTTCTGTGAGACAGGACAACAGCTACAAACATGAGAAAGAGGCGAGAGGTTACAAAAAGTTCAGATCATGAAGAACAATTTCTTGAATATGCAAAGAAAGATGTGGCACAAATAATAGTACAGTGAAATCATCGTATGGCGGGCAATAGAAACCTATGGTAATTAGCTAATGCGTGCAAAACCCCAGGTAACCTCCAGCTTCGCTTCCATAGTAACCATCTTCTTACTTCTCCCTTTAACATCACTAGCAATCTTGGGACCCATGGCTACGAGATCACACGATATCAAGTTTTTACGAAACACACGTGAGATTCTGAACTGAGCGAGCGATGAACAAAAAGAGAGAGAGGCAGCATCTCTCTCAGGCATTGTAGGAGCGATTTCGGCTAATAGCATATTGGCATCTTAGTGACGCCGAACAATAGCAGATCAGCATCTTAGTATGAGTGTGGTGTGAGGAGAGTGACTCGCACAGTCATACGCACGCACACCAACCGCCAAGTTTGAATTTTGGAATTTTTTGGCCGCGTGAAAGAAATTGTTATTGATGCTGAAATGCCGTAACAAGGGAACGAAAAAAGGTCATATTCTGCTTTGTTTTTTTCTTCTTTTAATTCTCGTATTCCACTTTGTAATGTGAAAAAAACGTAAGCTAGGGACGCCGTGACCTGGGGGTCCACTGTAGTGGAAAAGACGTGAAATTTAAATAACCTGTTCTGTGTCAAAAAATGTCTGCCACATAATGAAGTAATAAAAACATAAGAAACAGTGAACAAACCTGAACTACTCCACCAAGATACATTTTGATGTCTATCTGATTCCTCTGCCATTTTGGACTCGATGATGGGAGCACTAGTCTGGAAACAACAGGAAAGACATGAGAAATGAACAGTTTTCTTCATCAGCTACGTCAGAGAAATAATGAGCAGATGAGATCATGAGAAATCATGTCCATTTTATACTTTTTCTGGTCTTTATTGGGCTTCAGGTTGAGCATTCTCTGCAGGGCCACATAAATATCTCTGATGCAGAAGAGGACCAGGGCATTGAAAACTGCAGACAAAAAGAGAGGAGTTGACTATAGTTATTTACAGCAATACCACAGTGCAAAAGACTTTTTCCACACGCTATTTTTCAACACACTGGTGTGGGATGCAAAATAGCTAGATGAATAGTTCTGTTTTTAGAGAAACACTGGACACACTGGGGACAGTGGTGAAGAAACGCAGAGTAAAGCAGACGGCATTTGGAAAATCCAGATCATCCTCTTATCCCATTCTGACAAACCAATAAAGCAGCTGCATTTGGTAAGGTGCAAGACTGAAGAGGTCCAAATGATCCTTCAATCAACTGTGATCACAGTCTACGACACCTCGTCTGATGATGCATGGACTGTACATAAATTCTGTTATTTGTTAAAGTGATACATAAGGTAGTAAATTCAAAATGTCATGAATTTAAAAGCCTTCGTATAAATTCCTATAAAAGACTATTATCAATCTGATCATTTTCAACAGTTGAACCAACTTTTGGCGACGACAGTGCGCTAAA
>JAPSES010000236.1:10007521-10038181 GCA_029822895.1 Maxillicosta whitleyi
TATAGCACAGAAAGAAAGGCAATACAATCAGGAGAATAATCCACCATGATGGATGATCAGCTGTTGTTTCGGCCGGTACAAAGTCATGTG
Organism: Maxillicosta whitleyi; assembly: GCA_029822895.1. Lineage (NCBI taxonomy): Eukaryota > Metazoa > Chordata > Actinopteri > Perciformes > Neosebastidae > Maxillicosta > Maxillicosta whitleyi. Next base: position 10,007,612 of record JAPSES010000236.1, read on the forward strand.
ACCTGTGTTTTCCGAAGTTTCTCGGTCATGCGCATGCTCGGTCATCACTCGCGTGGAAAAAAACAGTCCACGGGAATTTAAACATTGCATTTTTGAGGGGTTTTTAGGGTGAAGGGCGATGTGTAACCATTAGTGATGAACTCTAGTGGAAAATAGAGCCCCGTGGCTGTGGTTTATAAGCACTTTACCGTTTCATTTTGAATTCTCTACCCTATGCATTACTTTAAGTTTCATATTCTGTTTTTTTTGGGGTTTTTTAAATCAAGTTGATGGATATATGGGAATATCGCCTCAGGATCAATGAAGTTCATCTATCCATCTCACCTGAACTGTCAGCCACTTTGTATCGACACTGCGTGGCTCCTTCACCCTTCGTCGTGGCCACAGCAGCCTTAAAGGCCTGAGTGACCTCTCTGAAGAGACGAGGCGTAGGTGCATTCTTAAGGGCAGCTTTCCACTCTTCAATCATTTTGTCTGTGACTTTGATCGACTCCACTGCCTTCTTTGATTTCTTGGAAGAGCTTTTTTGGCCATCCACATCATCGTCATCATCGTCGTTGACATCATCATCTTCATCACCAGAACTTGCCTCCTACATACAAAACAGATCAGTGATTTTTTTTTTTTGTTAAAATAAAAACACAAATCTAAAAAATATATAGACTTCATACACTGTTTCCCTGACATGTAGAAGGAGCTTACCTCAAGTTTGGACGGCAGTTTGTGGTATTTTTTCTCATCCTCATCCTCCGAGCTGTCCGTATCATCAAAGTTGAGCAGTGTTTGGTCATTGTCTTGCAAAAACTTGTAGAACTCAGGATCTTTGTTCTTCAACCTGGACAGCTGCTCCTTATGCTCAGAAGCCTTGCCCTTTCTCTTGTCATCTCTGGGGGAAAATATGCACAAGGAGAATTGCTTACTTGTGTTTTCAAGTGCACAAATTGAATGGTCACAGAACAACATTAATCTTCTAGGGATAATTTCCATTTCATTTGTATTTCTGCACTACTACAACAAAATTTTAGGTGGACACATTGTGGTCTTTAATCCACTACATTCTTCTGACAATTTTATTAACTGTTTACACCATTTCTGTCCACTCAAAAAAAAGGTTGTACAAATACTATCCTTTCACCACGTTAAAAAAACAACTTTTAAAACATTTTATGTTAACTAGAAAGAGCAGTCACAGAACTGAGTACAGACCCTCTTTTGCTTTGAGTTTACTTTTTTTTTTTTTTTTAATAAATGGACCTTGAAGGACAGCAATGTTACAAAAAATATAATAATCTTACAGAAAAATATGAGGTGCTGTAGATTAAAGTGTTCTACAGTAAATAACATTGTTTAACTCCACTCAGCTTTACACATATACACCAATAAAATAAAACACTAATACTGTCAAATGCAGCAGTGATTTTAGTCCAAAAAATGACTCCGCTAAGAACTCACTTAGTTGGGGTCTGAGCCTTGACATTTTTCTTGTTATTCTTCTTTGGCCCATTGTTTTGAGGAGTTTCTTCTTCAAATTCATCTTCACCCCCAGAGTCAAAACCTGACAGCAAGAACTCGTCCACAGTCAGATCCTCCAGTTTCCTACCAGAGACAAAAAAGCAGCAGGTGTGATAATTAGGCCTGGGGCCCCAACACACTGGATAAAATAATCAAGAAGGCTGGCTCTGTAATTGGTCTGAGGCTGGACCATCTTTTTCATGGTGGAGGGGAGGACAATTAAAAAAGTGATCTATCACAGACAATAATGAGCACCCTCTCCACCACACACTGGGCAGCAACACTGTACAATAAACTCACCTCTATCTGAGGTATCTGATCATGAAAGCATTTTCACTTGTATATCATTTTGTACATCTCCAGTTGGAATATTTCAACTTATAGTTCTATTTCAGCACAATACAGTTTTTATCCAGATTCTACCCACATCTTTTATACTCTTATTTTATAGTCAACAGTGTATAGTGCTTGCTCTGTGGTAATATGTTATTGAATATGTGCCATATTGTTACAAAGTAATTTCCCAGTTTGGGATGAATAAAGTACATCTGTCTATCTATGCTAACATGTGGGAGCAACAATGAATGTTGGTTTTATCGTCGTCAACCAACGATTTAGTAGTTGAACTATGTATTTTCATTCCAACAGTTAGCTAATTTAACAGCTAGGAGACAGTGATTATCCTAATAAAATTAAAGTACAAAAATTAAAGTACACAGTTTAACCACTAGCTTGGTTGTACCTATAGCTAGCAAAACATTTAGCTAAGTTACAGTCCTTGAACAAATTAGCTAAAAAAACATCCCAAAATTCACTATTACACCGTTTACTTTGACAACATCTAACCCGTTAGAAACAAAGTCTGTGGACAGATAGAATCCCAACATACGGTAAAAGTATATAAAGTTAGCACGTACCGTTTCTGTTTGCCTGCCATGCTGGATTACAACGTGAGAGCAAACCTCACTACCCACAATCCCCCGGTGCAGGAAGAGCACGTTGATTTGATGTTTCACAGACACTGCGACGTAAACGAACTCTGGTTACAAATGTAATAAAAGAATAATAGTAATTTTGGAGGAACCCGGTCGGCATATTTTGCCATGGTTTTTGAGTGAGTGTTGGATAGATTACAATGCTTGACAAATGACGGATTTGGAGCAAAAGTAAATAAACAGTAGGAGGACGTGTCAGAGCAGCGCGTGAACAACAGGCAGTGTTTTGATGCTCCACGTGAGGTTTCAATTAAATGATCAGCTGCGTTCACGGGACCCGGACCCACAGCTCAACCATTACATATAATTTTTTTTGTCTGAAACGTTAAACAACCACAAAGCTGGGCAAGTTTACAAACAGGAAGAGATCTCCGCTGTCATCTCGACACCGACGACGGCTGGTGGTGAGTCACAATGAACTGTCTGACAATGCTAATGCTAGCTTTGTCACTTAATCCTGATTATTGTGTATGTGGTTAACCGACTAACTCATTAATGCATACAAAAAGTGGATGCTAAAAGACAAACGCCAGCATTTCTAATTGCCTCAGTTTTTATACTGGTAAACCTAAAAGTATAATTTATGACAACTTAACTCTGGTTATTTTTGTTTTTAAATGCCACTTCTAAAATCATGACGTTAAAACACGTTATTGTATGCCATTCAGTCATTATCGTTCACAAAATGCAGAAGAAAATATGACTAAAAACAATGACAAGACAAGTCAGTAAACAGTGAAACCAAGCGTTAAACAATAAACCCCATCAAGGAAGGAATAGGAATTAATTTTATAGAATGAGATTAAACGTAAAAAAAAAAAATTGAGCTCCATTTTCATGAGTTTGAAACAAATAGAAAATGTATTATTATGTTTATGTGCGTATCCTTAAACATGTCTAATGTGTTGTTTTCTTTGCTTACAAAATGAGTAAAGAAATTAACGTACACCAATCCATACACAGAGGATACTGTGAAAACAATTGAGTCGCTGTTTGTTAGATTTTGACGTCTGGGCCAACCGATGTGAGGGACTAGTTTAGATTTTAACCAATCAGAACGCTTATGAGGGAAACCCCGCCCTTCACGCTGCCATAATAGAATTTATCGAACACACTTCCGGAGTCTGAACAGACAAAAGGGGGCGATTAAGGTCGTTGGTGTCAAGTCAAGTAATAAATGACCATCCGTTGTAATTGATCGCATTGGCTCAGCAGGAACCCTTCCGCGTGCATCCAGTATCAGTCCGCTCCACCCACTTGTATTATTTCACCGGGAAGGATTGTGCTGCCAGTTTGATCCCCATCACACTCTGCTCCACCTTAAAAAACCGATGTCAGCGCTCATACTTTTTTTTTTTCTTGCATTGACGTCAACCGCATAGAGCACAAAACAGACTATGGACAGATAGCCAGACATTGGTACCAATTTTAAACCAATCTGACTGCGACAGCTGCTGATTCTTAAGGCATCACATCGAAGGAGGCAGACTGGGTCCGACCAGCACCGCGACACATCCGCCGGTAAAGAAATATCACATTCATCCTTCACTGAGCTGCTGCAGCTGCTGTTATTCAAAATATACGGCGTGGGGGGTTGGGGGGTGCTGTGGATCACATAAGGAGGCTGAGGATGTATGAATAGAAACATCATTTTCGTGCAGATGAGGTTACACTATAACATTAGTGCAGCCAACATGATTGTGCATGCAGTGTCAGCTACAGCAGAGGAAAGGGGGGCTTTAAGATGAAGCCTGGCTGGGATGAACAGTACAAGTGGTTTAGTCTGTTACATTCAACTGTGACAGCTATGTTTTCTGTATTAATAACCATCCTCATCTGCATTTTCAGCATCATCCTGTGTTATTTTCTTAAACACAAAAACGGGCTTTTCACTCAAATGTGTTTTTGTAAATTCTGACCCAGCCTGGCTCATACGAACAGGACAAGTGCTTCACTCCATTAGGTTCAACTGTGTCTCACACTGCACTATTGTCCTCTCCTTTTGTTATTCTCCTGGGTATTACAACATATTGTCCCCACACAGGAACAGAGTTAATGTGCTGTTGTATATTTTAAGATATATTGTGATGAAGCCTGACTGGCATGAACAGTTCAAGTGCTTTACTGTGTTAGGGTCAGCTGTGTTTTCTGTCCGTCCATTCCTGTGTATCCTTGTCTCAGTTCGCAGCATTGTCCTGTGTATTTCCCCTGGGAATTAGCGCAGACTGTTTACTCTTACGGGGACACGTTTGGTGTGTTTTGTGTCTAGTCTATTGTGTTTTGGAAAGTGGAAGCCCCAAAGCTAGATGCCAAGCAGCGGCGATGACATTTAAGACTGTTTCCAATTAAGCTATACAGAGAATCTGTTTACAGGACTGCCTCGAAACAGATGACAACATTAATATATTCCATAAATACTTGGTAAGGAATCTATTTGACAGGGATTTCCCATTAAATCCACCTTTATCAGAGCCAGCACTATGTTGCAATATTCCAATTTTGGATTTTTAAACCAATCAATTTCCTTCACAGAAGTGTTATTGTAGCTGCTGACTGTTTGTGGTTTGTGTTATTTCCGCACACATAAAAAACAAGGAAACTCTAGATGTCCACAACTTTTCTTCCAACTTAACTAAAAATAAAGTAAGATTATTTGGCACTCATATTCACATTAACTAGGTTATGGTATAGAATGGTAATGATATATATTCTTGTACACTGCTCTCCTTCTCATGTATCTCTCTCTACTTCTTAAGAGAACATCATATAATTTGGTTTGTCTGAGCAATGACAATGCCTAGCTGTAGTCTGTTTTCAGGTTGTCCTGTTTCTGATTTAGTTCTAGTCGTGTTTGCCTCATCCTGTGGTTTGCGTTGGTGCATTGTGAATGTTTATGACAAACCAACTTCTAAGATGCAGCGTGACGATGGTTATGCAACGTTCTCCATCTGAGTGCAGGGCAGGCGGATGAGAGAACAAACGAAAGGGCTAGCTCAGGCTACATCCTCCCACCCTCCTACCCGAGGCTGCAGCTGGGGTGAGGTGGGGGTTTCATAGCTTCTCCTACTGCAATTATGCTCTCTAGTCAGGAGACACTGCAATTGGATGAGCCAAGATGATCAACGTGATTAAAAACAACAGTCATCTGATTCCAGTTTCAGTATAAATGTTCTTCTTTTGACACTGTTTTTAGGTTCTTATTAGATTTAATCAGTCCTGACAGTTAATGTCACATAACCAGGCCAGTCAGCTTAGTAGCTTTGTAATTGTACTAAGCTTTTTGTCATGCTGGTAGACCTGTCAACGCTGTCAAAATGATCACATTAACATTGGAACAAGGTTCTATGATTGCATCAGTCATATGTCAAAACACCTGCGTAATGACAGATAAACTACACTTTCTCAGGTAGAAGATTTTGTTTTTTGATGAGTAAACACATCATTTGTTAGATGGTTTACTTTGACCTACCACTGATGAACATGTCTGTGTTAATATGAAGCGACATTAAGGTGTGTTTTGGTGTATTCCAGTTGCCCAGAGTGCGGTCCAGGCAGGAGCCGTCAACCGCCACATCAGGCACCATGATGGAAGGGGGTATGCAGCTGCTGAACCGTGATGGCCACAGCATCTCGCACAACTCCAAGCGCCACTACCATGACTCCTTCGTGTCCATGAACAGGATGCGACAGCGAGGCCTGCTGTGCGACATTGTGCTCCACGTCTCCAACAAGGAAATCAAGGCACATAAAGTGGTTTTGGCATCCTGCAGCCCCTACTTCCATGCCATGTTTACCAGTAAGTCCATCCCAGTTTCATGTCTTTCTTCTGTGCAATAAATATTATAGATTTCTACCTAAATACATTATACATGTTAGCTAGCTACATATTAGCTAGAAGTAATGGCTCAAAGATGTGCTGAGGCCACATTTCGCATGACCACTTACAAGTATTATCATGTTATTGGCTACGTTAGTGTTAGCAGTTCTCCTCTCATTTGCAAGTGACTTCAGCTTCTAAATAATAAACCATGAAGATAAACTTTTTATGGTGGAGCACAGAGGATGGCTGCTTATATACACACCAACTAATATGTTGAAGTCATGAAATGTGTTTTGTTCCAATATTATTATTCTTACGCTGTCACTTTAAACTGGAATTTGACCCCTTAAACATGCTCAAAAACTCACCAAATTTGGCACTCATGTCAGGTCTGGTGAAAAATTTGATAAAATGTAAACATTAACCCCTTCCATGCCAAAAACGGGCTCTCTAGCGCCGCTTAAAAACACACAAAAACAGCCCTAGTGGCCAGTAGGAATGTTGGAGAAACATGAAACCGACGCCAAAATTTGTATCTCATCAAGCCCAACATATCATACTCTGATACCCATGACCTAACTCCTATAGGAAGTTCACAGTTTGCCTTTCAAAGTAAAGTGCTCAAATGACCAACTTCCAGTAGAAATTGCGTAAACACATTAAAACCAGTGCCAAAAGTTTTGTTGCATCGAGCCTGAAAAATCATACACTGATACCCATGACCTAATTCCTACATAAAGTTCGCAATTTCTATTATTATTATTATTATTGTATTGTAATATAGTATCGATAGCCTGACTTTATTTGACTAGATTAAACTAGTCAGCAGAAAGTGGGACAAAAATGATCAACCATTCTATTCCAGAGGAAAGGAAAAAAGATAGTTTTTGGTAAGGATGGTTTCCATTGGCTCTCATATGGATTGAGGTCTTGGTGACTTAAACATCCACGTCTGTACATTAAAGTTATTACAGAGTATATTTTTCATCATCACAGTTGGCATCCTCTAAATTGCATTACCTCCTTTTGAATTGTTATTGTCTGATTCTTATATAGTCTTGTAGTCCCATTACTTTCAAAAGTCTGAAAACCAATTTGTCAGAGCAGTCTTTTGAGGTTGGAGTGGAATTTGACACTTAAGATACACGCGGTGGTGTCAGGTGCTTCATCTTGAATATGTGTTACAGTTGATAATATCATTTTTATGCACTTGGCAATTTATTTAGTTTTTTTTAATCTTCCAAAATTGGCTGATGGTTAAGTAACACTTTTTTAGTGAGACAAACTCACAACACAGTTACACAGACAAGCTGCCTGCTTTCTGGATAATATAAAGCAATAAATGTTGTTTGCATCAGACTTTTCAAGGTCTTCTCCAAACGTTATTAAACTCTGTTGCTCTGAGTTTGCTTGGAAACTTGTGTGCACAGCGAACACCATTTCATCCTTTTCAGCATTATTACTTCCTTCCCCCTCTTCTAGTCAAGGGCACAGGTGGTCAGATGAGGTGTATGTCTCACATTTCCTCTTGATACTAAACTTCTTTGTGTACAATGTGTCCCTTGACAGTTGGTCGTCTGGCTTTGAGGCTCAGCTGCTGTGGCTGCTCTCTTCTGACCCAGCCACTAATTAGCCCATTTTAACAGAATCCGCTGATATTACATGAACACCTAAACTACACATTTACAAATCTCCTCCAGATATTTAGCTTTTTTTTTTTTACATTTTTATCTACCAACTAATAAGAGCCTGGTGTCAGGAGGTTTAGCGTTTGTTGTGTTAAACCTCCTGACACAGAGCCCTGTAGATTACTTCAGTTTGTGCGGCTCAGAGGGAGTAGATTCAGGAATTTCAAAATATAACACAGTTATAATTAAATTGACAACAAAAAATGAGCTGGGCTTACATTTGGCAGCTGCACTGTCTACATTTGTCAGAAGGTTGAGCAGGGAGGCAATAACATTCTCCAGAGTTGAACTGATTATAAATTGAGGAAAGAATGTAATAGCTGTTTCTTTGCGGACATGCAGATGAGATGTCAGAGAGTCGACAGACCCATGTGACACTTCATGACATAGACCCCCAGGCTTTGGAGCAGCTGGTCCAGTATGCCTACACAGCGGAGATCGTGGTAGGGGAAGGCAATGTGCAGGTAAGTAGAAGATTTAAGGCCAAAATTAGTTTTTCATTCTTTCACAAGGAAATTCAACGATGTATTTTCACCTGTAATTACTCTCCTTCTAGACATTGCTCCCAGCTGCAAGCCTTCTGCAACTCAATGGGGTAAGAGACGCCTGCTGCAAGTTCCTTCTCAGCCAGCTGGACCCGTCCAACTGCCTGGGCATCCGAGGTTTTGCTGACACGCACTCCTGTAGCGACCTGCTCAAGTCGGCACACAAGTACGTCTTGCAGCACTTCGTGGAGGTGTCCAAAACTGAAGAGTTCATGCTACTGCCACTGAAACAGGTAGGGGTGATGGTTTTATCTATCTCATACAATGTTTGCTATCACTGTAACGATGGCCCACCAGTAATTAATGGAATCAATATCTGTATATAAGGGAGTTGTTGCCTTTTGCTTGGGTAATCTTTGTGGTGTTGTGAATCTGGTGCATAAAATAAAAGGAGAAAACAGCTGCTATAGACAACGCCTCTGCCTATGGTTTTTCTCAGTAGACAACTGTAGCCTCCTGCTTGGCTGCTCAGGCAATTTGACACTCACCATTGTGAGATAACAGCCTAATTGTAATATTTGAGCTAACAATAACAATTTGATTGATGTGAATAGTTTCTATTCAACTGTAATATAACAGAAAAAAACAAAAAATGTCATAATTTCATCACTATTTACCGGTACATGATTTCCACCACTTTAAATTTGAATGACTCTTCCTCACTCCCTGCTATGATTTAATGGTTGAGCTGAGTAGTAAAAGAGCAGAGGATTAACTGTTGTTTTTTTTTGTTTTTTTTCACAAGGTCATTTGCCTAACACTGGGGGATTTTGGAGGATCTAATCAAATTACAGAAATTGGATATGATATTCATAATTATATTTTCAATATTACCTGTGGATTGCCTGCATGGATTCCGCCATTTTGTACCACCATGTTCCTACAATAACTCCAAACAACTCGCTCTAGTTCTTTTCTGTTTTATAGCCGGTGGTATCAAATGTAAATATGTAACTTAGTAGCAATCTCTTGTTCTCATAATTTTTGTACCAAGATTATATAGTGTTATTATATTTAGGGAATTAAAAACTATAATGTAGATAGAAATATAAATGTAGCTGTATGTATCTATTCTGTCAAGACCGTTTTCAGCAGTTGGGCTTTAAAACATACCGTTCTTTTCATTTCAGAGGCTTTCTTTGATTAATCCAATCAATAGCTTAGTAATAAACCAAATTTAAAAAAAAAAAAACAGGTTTATCACAAAAACGTAAAGGCTCCTAATTATCTATTGTTTCTATCACTAGTAGAATGAGCACAGCTGCTGATGTCCAATCCACTCATTTATTTCACCACAGACACTCCCCAAGGGGAAGGATTATGCTGTTGTGGTTTTAACATTCATTAGAAAGACCTCTGAGCGTCATTCATTGTCCCTTGAGGCTTTATCGTGCCAGTGTGCTGCCTTGGATTACTTTATCAGACATGTCACCTTATATCATTTGTCACCAAATCACATATTCAAAGTGTTCAGCAGCAGCAACACAGTGGTTTTGGTTCTGGAAGTAGAAGAAGGGGAAGAAGAAGTGGCACTTGTACTGAACAGCAATATTTTTTATATACTTCCACATCATGAGTGTTGTCAACTGCAGATTTAATTGCCAGGCATGTGTGGACATTTATGCATGATCAAAAAAAAAAACTATGACCAGCTTGTTAGTTTTTGTGAAACTTTTGAAATGTCTAACCTTGTCTGTGTCTTCTTTTTTGGTAAAAAAAAAAAATTGCCTTATATCTGACACCTCAGCACACGGCTCATTCTTCAGTCAAGTGTTGGTAGAGTTTATGATGATGTCGAAATAAAATCAAGGACTGCTCCTATCCCACTGTAGCCCAGTTGAAAAAGCATAATGTTTCAACAATAAAACAAATGCCTGTGAGCCATGTTACGTTACAATGACTTAAAGCAGCAGTCTCCAGTTACCATTATCTTCTCACCTATAAGAAACAAATCCCCACAGCTTTAAAGAGAAAGCGCTTCCTCAGTGTGAAATGCTAAACTCTGCTCTTCATCTGTGGCCTTCAAAGCCTCCAGAAAAGAGGATGTGCATTGGGAGTATGTGGGCACAGGCCATTAAAACAGTGAAAGTTAAGCTGCATAAAGGAAGATTAAAAATAAACATTTCCTTTCTTCTCCTGTTCTCCTTTCTCTCATTCCTTTGGCTTTCTGCCCCATTCTGTCTGCAGCTGTTCTCTGCTTGTCACAAATCTGCACCCGATCTGGATTTATGTGCTTGCTGCTCAAAGGACTCTGAGCTTACAGAGCTGTGAAATATGCCCCATATTTCTTTTCACCTTCTTGGAATAAAGTGGCAAGTCACGACAGGATTGTGACTACCAAGATAAATGTGCAATGCTTCATAGATGGTAGAATCAAATGCATGACATTATGACAACAGAGGGTGGCTGCTTCCTAATTACTGTCTGTGCAATGTATGAAAACATCTTACATCTTGCATCCCTCATTCCTGCTGCCAAACTCTGAAGACAGTGAATCCACTCAAACACAGCCAATTTTCTTTTACATCCTCGATACACATGGACACTCAGAATTTAGATTATGCATTGCAGGACTGTATATGCAGAGGTAACGGAGACTGCAGGGTGGGGCAGGAACAGCAGCAATAGCACTATTTCTCTGTGTGAGTGTGGATTAGTGGAGGCTGTTCCTGGGAGGCTGATAACTGTTGCCTTGATCTGGCCAGGCAAGACAGCAGCAGCAGCAGCTGGTTGCTTTGGCCCCGCCCCGCCCAGCTCTGCCAGCTCTGGGCTGATCTGGGAACAGAGCCAGCCAACCACTCAGACTGCAGCACTCGTTGTGCCACAGACACATACTCATATTGTCATAACTTAAATATATCTGAGCACCTCTACACTTTTAACAGATGTTAAAATAATGCAACAGAAAGTGTTTGCAAGTTTAAAAATTTTAAAAAGATCCTGTGAATGATCAGTAACTTTTCAGTTTAATACTATTCACTGACTCTCAAATTGAAATAATACAGGCAAAATGCAGCACTGTGTTCTGTATAAACCAGATAACATACTGCAAAGGGGTAGAGCAGAAAAAATGAAGTAATAATTCAGCTCATGGGCCAAGTGATAAAATGTTTATTCAGGTAGCTTTCAATGTCAAATGGAATATAGATCAATTTTTTGTTGCAATTTACATTTGTATATTTTATGTAATAAAAAATCTACTTCATCAGCAAATGCTGTGGGTTTTTTTTTTTTTTTTTTTTCTGCTGGTGATGCCTATTCCTTCCTAGATGGTCAGTTGCTCAAAGGAATCACTATATGAAAAGCATCTGCCTATGTGCTTTGTCCTCTGTTCAGGTGCTTGATTTGATTTCCAGTGACAATCTTAATGTGCCATCTGAAGAAGAAGTATATCGAGCTGTCCTGAGCTGGGTGAAACATGATATAGATGGCCGCAGGCAACATGTACCGTGGGTAAGTATTTCCACTCACATTGGATGATTTCTCAGACCTTCATTTTCAGTCGCTGTCATCTTTTTTGTCCTGACCCCAATTCACCAAATGCCATCCCCTGCTCTGTCCTTCAGCTGATGAAATGTGTGCGGCTGCCACTGCTGAGACGAGATTTCCTAATGAGCAACGTGGACACTGAGCTGCTGGTGCGTCACCACTCGGAGTGCAAAGACCTGCTTATCGAGGCTCTCAAGTACCACCTGATGCCTGAACAAAGGGGAGTCCTCAGCAACAGTCGGACTCGCCCACGACGCTGTGAGGGCGCCAGCCCTGTGCTCTTCGCCGTTGGTCAGTGTGTCTCTGAAGGTACCCAATAGGGTACACTTAGGTCACACATTAATTTACTTTAGCTTCCAACTGCATGTCATGAACTGTATGAAGTGACATCTTTATGTGCTATGTTTATATATAGACGTTAGTAGAAGTAAAAATATGAGGTATTCGTACTTGAGTTAATATCATCAAATGTAAGCGCTGAATCACTGAATCACGCACTACAGCTTTAACTTTAATATTTCTTTTCCACACTTCTTGTCATACCTTGACAGCCTTGCATATCTACAAGATGTTTTCAGGTCTTAATGGGTACATGAAAGACAGTTTAACTTACCGACTGTTCATTTATTATTTGAAGATTTGCACTCTTTCTTTGTGTTCTAGATTCACCTTAGTAGACATATTGGGGTAGTTTTAAAGTATCCTGTCATATCTGTTTCAGTTCTCAACAGTGCTTCAAAAATATCTCATAATGAATATATATGTGGTATACAGTTCAACAGTATGAAATTAATGTAGCATCAAAATAAAAGACATTATTGTAGAAGTAAACAGAACTAACCCACACTTGATCTGGTAAGAACCCAGAGTTGAGTCTGGGTCTCAAATGTAAACACTGAAATTCAATGTAAAAAAAAAAAACTGAATATAAACTGTAAAAAAAAACATGTCACCAGTTAAAGTTTTGAGCCTGTTGTTGCCTTTTTGTGTGTGCTTATGTGGCGCAGGTGGTGGCAGCCTGTTTGCTATTCATGGAGACTGCGAGGCATATGACACGAGGACAGACCGCTGGCACATGGTGGCATCTATGTCCACTCGGCGGGCACGAGTGGGCGTGGCAGCTATCGGAAACAGACTGTATGCTGTGGGAGGGTGAGTGTCGATATTGTTAGTTTTGATCTTTCACACAGCCTTAGCTATTTCTAGCTGGTACACTGTCCTATCTCTCTTACTCACACCAGTAGAGTATCTTTGGCAGGCAAGAGGATAATTTACATGTAAATTATTCTGAGCGATTGTTAAGCAAAAATCATCGTGTCTTCCTGGTGTTCATGATAAGCTGCTCATGTCTTCCCTCTATGCAAATGTTAACTTGACTGTTTCACTGTGCCGGTTCAGGGTCACGGTGCCGCTTCAATTGTCAACAAGCTTTTTCTGATTCATCCCCATCTCCTCAGATATGATGGGACCTCTGACCTTGCAACTGTGGAGTCATACGACCCCATCACTAACTCCTGGCAACCGGAGGTTTCCATGGGAACACGGCGGAGCTGTCTGGGTGTAGCAGTCCTTCATGGCTTGCTTTACGCTGCAGGAGGATATGACGGAGCTTCCTGCCTTAATAGGTACACGCAGGCTGACATATTGATGCATGCAAAGTGTCCTCTTAATTTTAAGCTTGACTGGGTGTTTATGTCCTCTTAGGAAGAAAGCAGTCTGTTATTATTAATAAACTAAAATCAGGGATGAAATGTAGAAGTACTGTACTTTAGTAAAGGTAGCAATACTTTGCTTTTCTCCTGTTTGACTCTTCTACTCCACTAAATTGTGTGTATATTAGTATGAATAATATGCAGAGACTGAATTTAAACTTCTATTACTACAAAATAAAAGTCAAATAAATGACTTTCTCGTATATTGATAATGCTACTATAATATAGAGTAATTAAAGGCATCATATTTATCTAATCTAAATACACTTTTATCAGTCTTTGGTTCATTTATTTGTGTATTTGGATCCTAATAGTTCAAGAAGTTTGAATGTGAACCCTCAAGGTGCTGCAAAGCTATCTTTATATTCATTTGGATTTCTACAACTTAATTCCTTAATTTGTTACATCTATAACTAGTTACGTCACAACATTTGCATATATAAGGTCAAGACTTCCGATGAACTTAGAGCCGATTATCTAAAATGTTCAGTTGTTGGTTGTTTTAATCAACACAAGTGGCTGAATGGGACAGAGCATCATTGGTCAACAACCTGGAGGGGGTGGGGCCATTGTGCATTTAAAGGGCCAGCGCTCAAAACAACCTTTCTGGTGTCATTACTCAGAAATAGGTTTGAAGATAGACCTGTGGAGTTGAATTAATGAAGAATTCAGACTCAAGCAGCGTATTAACAGTTTATGTAGACCATAGGGAAATGTTTTAAAATGTAGAATTCTAATAATAAAAAAAAATAGTAAATTATCACTCCTTTAAATGAAACTCACTATTCCTAGTAACATTAAAGATGCACACACGTACACATTCAGAAATGGGACAATCCTATACTACAACTTCTTTGATGCTTTTTGGTACATTTTGTTACCATTGCCTTGTTACACAGTATTTTTACACCCTGGTATATTGAAGCTCTGAGTACTTGCTCCACCACTGACTGTCTTTTTCTCTTTTAACAGTGCAGAGCGCTATGACCCTCTGACCAGCACATGGACCTCAATTGCTGCCATGAGCACTCGTAGGAGATATGTTCGAGTAGCAACTCTAGGTACAAACTTTCTCTAAACACATTGGAATGAACATGCTGTTCTTTTTTAGGTTTACTTTTCAATGTTTTTCATGATTTATGTCTGAAATTACCCGGGAATTGCCAACTTTCTAATATTTACATTCTTAATATTTACTCCCTTTTCCCCTCCAGATGGCAGCTTGTATGCAGTGGGAGGTTATGACAGCTCCTCACATCTCGCAACAGTAGAAAAATATGACCCGCAGGTGAATGCTGTGCTGTTGAATTTATCATTAAAGAACTTGGTAATCATGTGCCAGGTTTTGAAATGTATGTGGAAAGTAAAGCGATAAACTGGATGAATCCTAATGGTGCCAGTTCTTTTGATTTGCTGAATAGAGCAACACATGGACAGCGATTGCCAATATGCTGAGTCGACGCAGCAGTGCTGGGGTGGCGGTGCTGGACGGCATGCTTTATGTGGCGGGGGGCAATGACGGTACAAGCTGCCTGAACTCAGTGGAGCGATTCAACCCCAAGGCAAACACCTGGGAGGGAGTGGCTCCTATGAACATACGCAGGTAGGCGGCATGATTTCTCACCAAAGAAACTGATGTTTTTTATGATGTGAAAATTAAATAAAAAGTCACATCATTTTAAAAAAAAAAAAAAAGTAAAATATAAAGTTCTACAAATGCAGCTACACACTGTAACACTGATCTGCATTTTATAATTGTCTTAGAGCTTAAATATTCTAAATCTTACATATTTTAATTAGATGAACTGTTTTTAATAAGTATGTTTGCTGTTGTTTTCAACCACACCTTTCCAGCATGACTCGGCTTGAGTCGACTTGACTTTACACAGCTTTAGTACTTTTCCACTGGCATTTTTTTTTTTTCATACCACCTTCGGTAAGGCCCTATCCGGGCTAAGTCTACACTGAAATTTCACTGCTGGCCACTGATTGGTCAGAAGGAGTGTTGTTACATGTGCAACAAGGCGTGAGCGTCTAATGCAAACACCATACACCGACAAGAATGATAGCAGAGCAGATTTTCAGACAGTCTATATTGAGAAAAAACACTTTCCACTATCATTTTACCGGTGACTGTCCACGTAGACCGCACTATGCAGTGGAACATCTGTTGTATAGAAGGCATTACTGTACCATCAGACGTCTCTTCAGCTTCAAACATCCCTATGGCAAATGTTTCATTCTTCTGCTTGTACCTGTTTCTGGCTCTTGTTTCACCTTTTCTGTAACAAGAACCCACTAAAGGCATCAGTAGCCTCCTGCACCCCCACCCCCCAAAAAATTGCAACCACAGTGGACCTGTTTGTGGGTTATTTAACTCAGTAGGTAAAGCCCCCGTCACCTCATCATTGTCCACTTGACGCCCCCTGAAAATAAATGTGTGATTGGTGTAGGCATAAGGCTGTGAGTATGTGCCCCTGGTATATGTCTCCTTACACTGAGAGGGGGGGGTGAGTGATGTGCAATGTTGTACTGTACAACACTGACTAACACTCCCCCCCACCCCCATTTTTCAGGCATTTGTGCCTGAGTGCCCACCTATCAGCTTTCTTGCTCCACACTCCCGAAGATGTCCCAACTCCCCCTTGGGGGCTGTGCTCCCCCCATTTAGAAACACTTCTATACATGAAGTGAACATCAGGGTCCTAAATGAATAAATCTGGATAACTAACCCTCAAGCTAACCATCACAACTCTGAATGTGGGTGTATTTTATTATTTTTTTTAGTTATTATTCTCTCAGATTCTGCAATTCCAGCCTGATTGCAGTTATGCGTTGCTATTGCAGTAATGTTCTGCCAATATTAATGGTTTGTAAACTGTCGGTTTATCTCTCCAATACACATTCCTGTTAAGAGTCTGAAGCAGTAAAGCTGATAAATGGTGGTGGCAACCTGCCAAAACAGATGTACTAATGCAACAGGAGAGGAAAGGATAACTGTGATATAACCAGCACCGATACAAACAAATACTGTTTCAAAATACAATCATGTTGGAAATGTTCTTTGACAGGAAAAATTACTTTTCATTAAAATTCCTTCCCTATTTACAAGAAAACTACAAATTGCATTTGATTTTTTTCCCTCAAATTATTAATTACTCAAATTTGACAATGTCTGATATTATTTTTACTATCACATTCATCAAAAAGAAAAAGTGCAAAATCTTTCAACTTATTATTCATTACCTAATTACATTCAACTCACTCTTAAAAAAAAAAAAAAAACATGAAATAGCAGCCATAAATCTGACTCCTATGGGATTGTACTGTTCTATAGGCTTCATTTATGTATTCATTTGTGTTTTTATTGCCGTATATTTCAGTTCACATGGAAGAGATGAATGAGATATAGGAGAGGAGATGCCCTGGAGTGAATCTAGGCTCTGAATTTGTGTAATTCCATAAGAAGGCTATAGTAAACTCTGACAAAATAACAGCTTGGTTCTATCAGTCTAACCCAGATTTAGTTTTTATTTTGGTAAAAGATAAAAAACTACACGGATATTGTAAATGTTGTATTTAATGGCTGTAGAGAACTTCAGTGATTATTTTGCTCTGTGGAAAATCTCTGGTGCTTTAGGTTTTGGATTTAGGGCATTTGGAGGTCTTCCATGCTGAAAAACTCAGTACTTACATGCCAAATGACCTATTTTCCACAGCAATGGGTTCTTTTTAAACCTTAGAAGATGCAACTTGTCTTGAGGGTATTTATTAAACAGGCGTGCATGCACACAGTCAACAAATGTTAGAATAAGATTTGCATCAGGGACGGCTGTTTTGAGATGCGGACACATCAGCGAATTCGCATAATTCCCAGGTCTCTAAATACACAGACACAGCCACACTGTGAGTAAGCATACTGTAGGAACGGGTAAACCTGACAACAGCTGACTGTGAACAGCATGAATAAACCATGCTATAATCAGCTGTGTGGCTTTTCTTATCCAGTTGCTGAGAGGCTCCATTTACACAGACCAAAACAACACCACTAAACTATCTCTAGTGTTAGTGTAAAAAATGAATAATTAAATAATAGAAATAATATCCTAGCTATAATCATGTTATATAAAAACTAACATTTTGTGCCTAAATCCTGGGTAAAATCCATTTGTCTTATTATTCTTTCTCCATTTTAGGAGCACCCATGACCTTGTGGCCATGGATGGGTGGTTATACGCAGTAGGAGGGAACGACGGCAGCTCCAGTCTCAACTCCATCGAAAAATACAACCCGCGCAGCAACAAATGGGTGGCAGCCTCCTGCATGTTCACACGGCGCAGCAGTGTGGGCGTAGCGGTGCTGGAGCTGCTGAACTTCCCACCGCCTTCCTCGCCCACCCTCTCGGTTTCCTCCACCAGCCTTTGACACGGGGTCACTGCTTGGCTGATCTCGGCCTCTGCTGCTACCGCCCAGACTGGCTCTGGGAAAAGACGCAACTGCTCGGTTTAACATGGGGGAGGAAAAGGGGAGACAGGTAAAGAAACGAGGGATGTGGAGAAGTGAATTGGATGGAGGTAAAGAGGGTGTGGATGAGTCTCTTGTCGCGGTTAATGCACTGTACACTCTGCAATCAGTGGCAATTTTGGTAAAACTGGTCAGAATATACTGTAAAATATGAGCTTTAATATTTAATATGGGTGCCATAAAGGAGAGGCATTTTTTGCAGCATCCTGTAATCCCAAAAGACTTGATTTACATGACTTACGGTACCTGCAGCAACAAGGAGAATTCAATTTCAGTACTTTTACAGCTTCAGCTATTATTGTAAATAAACTATATTGTTGCTGTAATGTTGATTTGAGTCCTGGAATTAGCGTGATGGAGAAACACTAGACTTGTTAACTGATTAAAAACACAAGAATTCTGTTAATAATACTAACTTTTAAAAGGCCTTCTGTATAATGAGCGGGATTCTGTCATCAAAACAATCTGGGTGCTCTTTTCCAAGTCTGCCATAAAAGCTAGATTGCAATGTATCAGTTGAAGACGCCTGAAACCTTACTGTACAGCTCCACCAAACAGATACCAGCCCCCACCCTCTTTAAAAGCGCAACGATATTCCTGGAAGGTGTGAAACAATCCCCTGTCTTTACTTGAGCCCCACTTTTTCCCACCACTCCAGTGTTTGACACACTTGTCTTGAAACTTGGTGGATACTTAACTGTCATGTGTAATGTAAATGTTTTTTGGTTTAATGTTATTGTTGTCATTTGCAAGATTTTTTTCTTTTTTTTTTCTTGATGTCAGGATTTTTTGCAATAATGTATACAAGAGAAACTGAATGATTTACTTTTAGAATGTAGCTTTGACTAGCTGTACCATGCATGTTTACATTGGCATCGACTCCCAAACAGGAGGCTAAAATGTTGTAGTGCTGCTGTATCACACTAGGTGGCAGTAACAGGCAATGTTATAAACCCCTCCACACTGCAAGAGAGCATGGATACCAACAACATATGAAAGCTAGGCCCTCAGAACTGTAAATGAATTTGTTTTATATATATATATATATACAGTATATATATAAATATACAGAGGAAAGAATAATTATGTTGAGCGATATGTATTTATAAAATGTATAAAATATAATATATTCTGTTTTAAAGATATTAAGAGAAGGAAATAGATCAGACCTATTTAAGAGTGTTTTAATGTATTTATTTAGGTGTGTGGTGTGCATATCATGGATGGAAATGACAAAGAGAATGTCTAGGTGTGACAGATAGTTCAGTTTGTGTGCATTTGGAGTTGTATTTCTCCTGGTTAAGAGGAATGATTTTTGCATTGTGATATGCAGCATTTAATTTATTCACTGCCACAAGCACGATCTCACATAATACAGATTCAATTACGTGTCTGTATTGTCTTTTTTCCAATTGAAAACTGTAAAAGTGAAAAGTTCTGGATCTAATCTCTAGACCACGACAGCGAAAAAATGATTTTACAGCATAAAGTACTAGTTTAAATACAGTATACTATAACAACACTTGACATTAACGAATAACGCTGTTGTCAGTTTGTGCTGTCATATTATCGTTCACACCACACCCTACCGAGGGTGGTATGTTGTTGTGTTACCTCATTCTTGAAATGGATCCTATTCTCACCAACTACACAACGTTTACCTACAAATATTGTGACATAATTAAACATAATTTTACTGGCTAGAACATGTGGGTAATATTGATTACCCAGACTCGGTTTAATTCACGTGTAGCGCAGTGATATCATTCCACTTCTGAGAAGTTGCCTTTTTTTTTTTTTCCTTTTTTAAAAGGGTTTGCAGATCCAATTATGTTTATCTAAAACAATCGACTTTTCATTTAGGTGTTTGAGTGGACCCAGTAGAATTGGGGCTGTGATGGTCTTATGGAGATACTGTTACTTTGAAATTGATGTAAAGTCAGGGACACACTTGAAGAGAAAGGTGCACAAAACCACATAAGACTTTGGCCTTCATTCTGTGGATTGAACTGTACATAGAACGACTGCTCAAGTTATCTTAAATCCATTTGTGCAATTTCGATGTGACTGTAGCTTTTTTTTTTTTGTTTGTGTTCAGTGTGGTGAAAATTGTTTATTACATGTTTGTTATTTATGACAAAGTTTAAAATATTGAATTTTGCACTATTGCGAAATGGAGCAATACACTGTCAACAATTAAAATAAAGATGTTTTCAAAGGTGATAATTTGGTTCTGTGTTAAATGCAGGTGTAGGAGTGGGAATCTAAAATAAACACTGCTCTAACTAGTTCGATTTTACTGATGTAGATGTGACAGTGAGGTTGAGTTCATTTTTAATTACTTTGTTGTATTATCTACAGCAGTGGCTCGCAATCTTTCAGTCTGAATGTCTCTATGTTTCATTACTTATACATTTTCATTGTTATGAATTTCATTTTTTTAATATCTGGTTGCATCTTACATGCTTTGTCATTTTCTTTTTTTCTTTTGTCAATCTTGTCTTTTTTTTCTGTTACCTTTTTCTAATTTTGCAGCATTTCTATTGCATTGCACTTTCTATTGCACTAATTTCATTGGGAAGATGAACTTGCATATAATATTATTATGTATTTTTACTCTGATTATAGCTGATCCAATAAAAACCCTTAGGTGACCCAATTTGGGTTTCAACCTTAACTTTAGAATAAGCAGAAAGGACCAGTAATGCACCTTTAAAATATTATATTTTTGTAGCACTGATGTCCTTTTAGAACCAGCTGTTTCAAGTTACCTTGACCATCTCCAGTCATGTCTGTAAGGATTTGAACAGGAAAACAAATGTGGATCTGAAATGAAGTTAAGTTGTGATTAATGTGTGGATCTTGAGCTTTAATTCCAGAAGTTTTATAGAAATATTGCATTAAAAATTTAGGAATTACAAGTATTTAAACAAAGTCCTGCCACTTTTTTTTTTTTTTTAGACTCAAAGGTACCCAGACATTGGGCTCCCAAACAGCTTCGTGTCCAGATGTGTCCTGTTCCCTGGTTATTCTTTGCCAAATAAAGCAGATAAAAGGTCTGGAGTTGATTCCAAAATAATGAATTTGCATTTGGTAGCTGTTCACTGGAATTCTCAATAAGGCCCAAAGAAAGGTCAGTGCAAGTGAAGGCCGTCCAAAATTTGTGTCACTGTTTAAATATTTATGGATCTTATTTAGATTAAAAAGTCAGATCCATACATATTTCTACAATGAAACTTATAATATACATGTATGTGTACAAATATGGTGGATTAAATTAAAAATGAAGTTGTGGGATGTGGTGGAGTAAACATATAGACTTGTGTAAAACTGAAATACTCAAGTATAGGCATATAACATTTGTACAGAGGTGCTTCTATGAAACTGGGTTCATTTCGGTATCTGGCACTTTACCAGCTTTTTTAGACCTAATAGTAAAAGACAAACTTAGATACAATTCCTCCCAAGGATGTACCTAATGATGACCTCAGATAAATGCAAAAAAAATTATACTCTTACTCTGAGCCATCCCAAAATGAATGAAGTTTTGATAAAATCTCAAGGCTAAAAATAGGACCAAAATTGTGACATGAAATGCTAACTAGGTGTAAGTGCATTTCATCTAAAAAAAAAAAAAAGCATCTTGAAATGGTTATATATACCACCATAAATAAAGACACCGTGTTAAATGTGACGATACTAGTGGTTTTTCTAAACCGAACATGCAGGTTTTTCATGAATTGGCAGTCTCACTCCAGGTTTCCTGTGTAACCTATTGTGTCCACTCACGTTACACACGGAACCCGCCCATTTAAACACAAATAAATCATGAGGGATTTTGCTACAGCAGCCATTTATGCCTTGCATAACTGGTAAAGATATTCAAAAAATAGTAGCATGTAATTTTTGTGTCCTTTTCACCGTGTTACATGCGGATTCTTGTGTAAAAAAAAAAAAGAAAAAGAAAAAGAAACTGTATTTTACCTGAAAAATACTTTCTCTTTAATCTCAGTAAATATTTACTTTTAAAACAGACCCACAGTGCTTCAAAACTTGCTGTTTTTAGGGACCTGTTTCATAGAAGCACCCACACTAGAGTATTTGAGTAAATGTACTATATTTATTTTATACCTCACCACTAGTCACATCAATAAATGCTGCATTTTATTGCACTACTTATACATGTGTAAGAGAAGAAGCTAAATGCGTGATGAAATCATGCACAAACACACGCTAAAGGTTGTGTTGCTACTAGAGTTGCTAGGCACTCTGTACACTTCGGCTTGGTACCGTCCCAACATACTCCTCTTTCATAGTGATCTAAGAGGACAGCTGAGCACTCTCACTTTACCCTTCTTGACCTCAGTCACATGGCATTCACACCTGTGGCTGCCTCTGCACACTCAGACCTATGAACTCCTACTCCCAAAACACAGACAAACACAGGCCACATATACACAATGCAAAACACAGCTTTGACCCAAAAAGGGATGTGTTATATAGCAACATATGGTGATCAGTTTAGTTGTGCTGCAGTATGAACTACAGGTAAAAACATGGATTCTGTTTACAAATTCTAGTGACTTTAACTAAATGTAAAACTTGTGAAGGAAAAATGAAAAATAGCATAAATAGGCAATAAATAAAACATAACAGTAGAAAATTTCCAACATTACCTTTACCTTTTTAGTCAATATTTAGGCTTAATCGCTCCTGTGGCAGACTCATTTTAAAGCGACATCAGTAAAACATTTCAGTTTTTACAGTTTTATAAACACAATGTGGTTGTAAATAAGTCCGACAAATCCCAATATCACACTTTTGTATTCAGTTCTTACAGCAGAGAAGTAAACTATAGAGATGTACTAATGCAAAGTATACACCTCTCACTAAACTATCCATACTTGTAAAAGCTTCTCTGGTGTAATTCTATATTTTCAGTATGTTATTGAAATTATTGTTTCACTAAATTTTTCTTATAATGAACTAAATAAATAACTTGAAAGAGCACAAACCTCTGCTAACCCAAATACTCTTGCTACATAATATTATTAAACCATAAACTAAACTGACAGACTACAAATATGGCCGTTAGTTCCACTGAATAGTTCAACTGTTTCTGATAAAGTTCTTGGTTCTTAGTTTCAATGACTGTTACTATGAGTTTGTCCCTGACCAATACTCTACTTTCCCACCTGGTTTTATGAAAATCGGTGCAGAAATGTTTGCATAATCCATCTGACACCGAAATAAACACGACTGGTCATACAATCTCTGTGGTAAAGGTAGCTCCAGCAGAAGTTTAAAGATACTAGAGGGGCTTATACAGGAATAATAAAACAAAGAATTTGTGCCTGCTGAGATAGTTAAAAGTTAACCACCGTAGTTAAAAGGTGAGTCTTTGAAACTGATAGATTTTGGATGGTGTATTATTTTAAAGTATGTACAGATGTCTAAAATGTGGATGGATCACTGCACTCGCACGCCTCCGATCACTGTAGCTGTGAGTCACCTCCGCTGCTCTGACGATGGTAATGAGTTTACAACCTGTCTAAATGAATGTGCTCAGTGTGGAAGAGCTGCTGCAGCTGATCCGGGGGATAGTCAGTTCCTGCATAAATGCCACTGAAGCCTCTCCTCTTTCCCTGAGTGTCAGCCTCTGTGCAGCCCTTATCAGGCCATGGAGATGCTTAGCTGAAGTGTAAACCAGACCACGGCCCCTACTGCAAAGACAGACATGCATTTTTTTTGGTTTGCTACTTCCAGATAAGTCAAGCCCTGCAAAGTAAAACCTGTCCACCCTGTTCAAAATTTAGGGGAATACTGGAAGATTATTTCCGAAGACTGGAGCAAGTTGTGGAAGAGAATAGAATTGAAAACAGGTCTACTCGTGTAGAAGTCTGTCCATGGTTGTCCATGTTGGTTCCATATGAACCATCTCAGACCCTGAGAACCTCGGGAACAGGTCTTTCACTGGTGCCCAGAGTCAGGACTAAAAACGGTGAAGCAGCTAAACTCTACAACAGTCTTCCTGATGACATGAGACAGGCTTTTACTCTGATAATGTAGGCTGAAAGCGACACTGTTCAACTGTGCATAGAACAACTGAAAGAGTTCTAGCTGCACTCTTCTCTTTTACTTTGTTTTAATTGATTATTATTTATGCTTCACTGATTATGTTTTAATTGTAATAGTGTGTTTTTAACTTGGGAACTGCACTGTGAATTGTCCTGTGTATGAATTGTGCTATACGAATAGATTTGCCTAAACAAGTTAGAGAATTACCTCCACAAACTTCTGTACTTGGTACTTGAAAGGGTAAAAAATACAGAAGCTCAAAGGGTTAGGTGGGTGGGTGGTGGGCGGAGTGATGGAAGGGCTGGAGAGGTTCATTACTGGAGCATTTCATATCACTGCATTGTTGTGTTTTGTCATGATTCTTATAAAGCCAAGAAAATACAACCTCAGTTCCAAAAAGAAACAGGTCATTTTGCATCTATTCAGGTTCATTAGCAACAGGTCAATAGCTGGGTTTCTATTACCCTCATAAATGCGCAAAATGTAAATAGTGCAATAGAAAACTGGCAATGGAAACACAGAAATTTGGTAAAAACGGTCAAAGATCGCAAAAAAGTTTTTACACTCTCCGGTTTTGAGACATTTCGATGCAGAAGTATTGTGCAAAAGTGTAATGGAAACACATTTTGGGCGTTTTCACTGGTCATGGGCATGACAAGTGCGGTGCTATGAGAGGTTCAACAACAAAACAGTTCATTAAATGTTGCCCAGGTCATTCAGAAATTCTGGATCCACTACTCTTTGGCAAATCCTGTACAATTCTCTTCCAAATATCCATTATGCATGGCCACTACCATAAATAAGGACTTTGCCTTGGGACAATCGGCCACGCCTGCAAAGTGAAAGTCAGAAATACACAGAGAGTGCACCCCTCTCTCTCTCTCTGCAAGAACTATGACATACCACGAGATGGGTAGACGGGACTTAACAAGAATCTGAATCAGAAGCCAAACACTCAATAAAATAAAAACCCCTACAAGTAGCACTTTGTAGAAATATTGCTTTTATTTTGCGGAAACCTGTAATGGAAACCCAGCTAGTGACTTGATAGGTCTGAACAGATCACACAGAGGCAGAGTCTCTCAGACGTAAAGATAAGCAGAGTCTCGCCAATCTACTAAGAAGTGCATCAACAACTTGTGAAACACTTTCAGAACAGTGATCGTTATTGTGGACTGTAATTATCTGATCATCTACATCATATAATGTACGCAACAGATTCCAAGAATCTCAAGAAATCTCTTTGTACCAGGTACAGGGCTGGAGATCAGTATTAGGTACATGTGATCTTTGGGCCCTCAGGGGGCACTACATTAAAACCACGTGTGATTCTGTACACAGGTTGGGCTCAAGAACACTATCATAAGTTATTGTCTTTATACACAATTCTCCGTATCATCAACAAACGCAGGTTAAAGCTCTACAATGCCCAGAAGAAATATCAGAACATGACCCAGAAATGTTGTGGTCTCATTTAAAATGGACTGAGGCAAATTAGAAAACTGTGGTCAGATGTATTGAAATGTCAACCACACACAGTGCATCCTCCAGACAAAAGAAGACAGGCTTTTTATTAGCACTCAGATTAAAAACCTATATCTGTGATGGTATGGGGGTGCATGAGTGCCCGTGGAATAGGCATCTTGAACATCTACAAAGACACCATCGATGTTGAAAGATACAAGTTTTCAAGCAACATATGCTCCCATCCAGACAATACCTTTTTCAGAGAAGGCCTCGCATATTTCAGTGACAATGTTAAATCCGCATACTCAATCTATTACTACAGCAGGGCTTTGTAGTAGAAAAGTGCAGGTGGTGAACTGGTGTGCTGCAGTCCAGACCTTTCACCAACTGAAAGCATCTGCTGTACTGTGAAATGAAAAATATGATAAATAAGACTCAGAAAAGCTGAGCAACTAGAATCCTAATGGTACAACATTCCTTTCCCAAAACTCCAGAAAATTATCTCCTCAGTTTCCAGATGTTTGCAAACTGTTGTAAGAAGAAGGGATGCTACAGAGGTAAAACAGTATTTAAAATGGATAGTAAAATGATAGTTTTCTATGTTGAATTGTGAATAAAATATGGGTTTATAACACTTTCAAACAATTGCATTCTGTTTTAAATTTACATGTTACACTCACTTTTTTTTTTTTTAAAGAATTAGGGTTGTAAGAAAAAGAAAAAGTCTGTTAACTCCATTAAAAGTACTGATAACTGTACATATGAAAGAAATGTGTCCTAAAAAAGCTCTTTTACAAAGTAGGTTGACCCTCCCATTTGCAAATTTCCAGGGAAGTGCAAGGTCGTCACAAAGGAGGATGTTAGCATGAGACATTTTAGGATATTAGAAACTACAGCTAATAATCTAGAAAACAGCACTCTGAATTTGTTTTTCTGTGTTGTTTATGATTATCATCTATATTTTTAATGATCATGACTAGTTTATTAGTTGGAGGATTCAATATTTCTTTGGTAAATGTAAGCCGAACCCACTGCATTCAAAGCTTACGGTAGTTAGTCACAGTGGTTTTTCTGGTTTGTATGAATACATTTCCCAAGAAATGAACAGCCATGTCAAACATGCTTCTACAAATCACTAACATTAGTCATCCTGATTACTTTCTAAACGTTTTTCATTGAAAGAAAATACATTGTGATCATTAGATATTTAATGCTACAGGGGCATCAAACTCATTTTTTTCCGGGGGACACATTCCGCCCAATTGTATCTCAAGTGGGTCGGAAACGAATAGCATCATAACCTACAAATAAGGACAGGTTTTTCTCTTACTTTGTTTTAGTGCAATAAAACAACGTTATAATTATGAAAACATTTGCATTTACAAAGTATTCTTTAACAAAAAACATGTGATTAACCTGAAAAAACTGAATGCAGTGCAGGTTTAACAATATTATATAAACTTATCATTTATATATGTGTATTACACACAATGTTACACAAACATTTGATAACAAGCATAATATTATGAAGAATTTTGACATTGGAACTAAAATAAGAACTATTTCTCCTTCAATACCTCATTTGCCCAAGTCATTGTTCTTCTTGGTAGTTCTTCACAGTTCAAATGGACTAGTTTTGCTTCAAAATAGTGAAAACTAGTCCAGTTCATATATATTAAATTAAATATTTAGTTAAACTGACTTTGACTGATCTTGCCTTCAAAGACAGGTCAGGGTCCAATTAAGAGCTCTTTATGGTTGTCCTGCGTGAGAACTTCAGCACATTGAATTCTCTGTTGAACACCTGATGTCGGGGGCCTCATATCCAGACTCCACTTTAGTGGCCCGAGGTGTGACTTTAACACCGTTGCTCTCACCCACTGAGTCTGGACAAACACCAGCGAGTGACTTCTCAGGGAGAGCCA
The DNA here is from genome assembly GCA_029822895.1 of Maxillicosta whitleyi. Lineage (NCBI taxonomy): Eukaryota > Metazoa > Chordata > Actinopteri > Perciformes > Neosebastidae > Maxillicosta > Maxillicosta whitleyi. The sequence goes on from JAPSES010000236.1 coordinate 10,035,367, forward strand.
AAGTTCAACCCACCACACATGGAGGGAATGACATTCTCAATTCTGGGTTTCTTGGTTTAATCTGGATAATCTAGGACCCAAATATAAAAATATTTACACAGACTTAAAATTATGTAGAGGGCCAGAGACACGGACACAAACCAAATACTTAAGTGGATATTTGTGATGGGAAACTGTGTGGGAATAGGGTCAGGATATGGCTTATTCATGAATTGTGACCACCACATGAAATGATCCAGGAAAAAATGAATGGGTTGTTTGCCTTTCTGGATACACTCACTGTTGCTTTTGGCAAAAACACCCGGTATCTCCCCTTCCTGTCTCGCAATGCGACACAAAAATGTAACATTGAGCCCTACTACAGTTATTTCCTTTGAATGGAATGTTAATTTAACCTTTGACGATAAACGACGATTAAATAAATAACAACTGGCAACTCTTTCTATAATTAATTCTGTGTTTAGTAGTTTGGTCTCCACTTCTCACAATGTGAGGACATCAATCGTTGTTTTTGTCACACAGTTTTGGAAAAAAAAATGATCAGACCGCCGATTAATTTGCTGTGGATGTTGAATACAGCGATCCTTCAAAATAGTAATTTCAAAGTGGTTAAAGGAATATATCCCTGTATTACAGCAGTGATAAATATGATAATAACAAAACAAAATCTATAAATTATGTATAATTGTATATATTTCTGAGCCACCATTAATGTAAACTTCAGACACATATATGAGGTTAAGACAATCCAAAGTATTAAAAACCTATAATCTGGCTCATGTTCGTGTTCACGTGCTAGTCACTGCTAGCAGAGTCAGAAACAAAAAAACAGAAACAAAGCCGAAGTTGAATGAAAACAGCTGTTTATTATAACCGCCACAGGAAAATGGAGTATGACTCCACCAAAATCCTCAAAGGAAGATGCATTTCAACACCATGTCTCAAAAGTCCAATAATTAATTCCAAGGCTGAATATTTTAGTTAACTACATATTCAAGTGGTTTACACTATTAGTCAGACACAACAAATGATGCGTATAAAGCCTTAGAAAAATAAGTCAGTGACTAATCTAACTTTCCAGACTCAAATCCTTTTCAAAACCTGTGGAATGTGATCAAGAGGAAAGGAGGTCACAAACTATCAAACAAAGCTGAACTGCTTGCATTTTTGCACCAGTGTGAAAGACTGAAGAACACGCCAAGACACAAGACAGATGTGTCTGAAAATCAGGCTTATTCTGCCAAACACTGATTACTATACCCCTAAACTAAAACTGTATTATATTATGTTCTTTTAAAATCAGTTTAGATTATTACCTTTAACTTTACTTTACTTTCTTAAATATGGAGAAACACTGTCAGTGGTTTCTACAGTGTTTTATCCAAATGCAAACCTAAAATAGTCAAATCAGACGTTGTTTTTTGGAACTGTACATAACATTGGGATCCGGAAAACTCCTAGTATTTTCTAACCTTTTTGATAGATGAATTGACAATGAAAGTAGTAATAGTTAATGCACTAACTACGCTCAATTTATACTAAAAACAAACTGTGTAACAAACACCAATGGAGGTGCAACTTTTTTTTTTTTAACCCCGCAACGCAAAGGCGTAAGGGGTGATGTGTCGTAAACAAACGTAATTCCGGAAACCCTTTCAAGTCTTAAAATTTAATCTGAGCTGACAACTACATTTAGAAAAGAATTACACAGTTACTGAGGTTTTGCCAGAGTCCAAAATGTTTCAGACTTAATATATCACAGTCCTATTACAAATTGACAGGCGTTAGTGTTATGTCGAAGCAACTGGGTAGCTTAGTGATTTACGTCACTGACTTTGGTGCGGAAGGTGGTCAATTCGAGACCCAGGTGGACCCTTGGGAAAGGTCCTTTACGCTAAAACTTCCCAATGTAGCCACACAGGGGCCCAAGCCCAGTTGTGTCAGGAAGGGCATCTGATGTAAAATCAAGCCAATCAGCATGCGAATGTGTCGCTGCCCAGTCAACCCCCACAAGCGGGGAAAAACAGCCGGTGTACAAATGTTGAAATTTTTTTTTAGTGTTATATCGAGAAGGTTAAAAGAATTAATTTTTAGAGGTATCCTGGATCCTAAATTCTGACCTATTACCTATTTCCTCGTACCATTTCAGGTCCAGGACTGAGTCACAGTATACTTCCATGTAAGCACAGGTAAAATTCATAGGGAACCGGTTTTACTTCAGAGTAAAATTTCCCAGGATTATTACTTGTCAAACAGCATGTCTTCATCCGAACTTCAGGAAACGGCAACAGATATGTGAGTCACCATTTGCTTTTCCATGACGATCCAAAACCAGACTAGAGGTGCTTCCTCATAAGCGTACCCTCTTACATCACTGAGAGTGTGAATGTGACGATGATATAATCAAATGGATTACCTTGTAAAAGTGTCATATTATTTTAAAATCATCCCAATCAGCTCTCGGGCAGACGTAAAAACAAACACTGCAGTAACTAAAACAAAAGGCTCCTACACTTTGATCATACTATATTTTAGCACCACAAACTAAAATTACTACTTAAACTCAGTTTTCACAAACAATAAATATTGTTCTACATCTTTTTATTTATTTCTCTCATAGTTAATGATTATCATGACTTATTTAACTTGGGTTCAAGAATCAATTTTTTTTTTATTCCAAATCTTACAATCAATGTTCACACATTATTAAAACTACCAACCTATTTTTAATCTTTAATTCAGTAACTACTCAGTCAAAAGAAGATCCTTTACAAGCCTTTTTATTGACAATATTTTTTTTCCCGTTAGATGACTA
>JAPSES010000236.1:10038281-10067102 GCA_029822895.1 Maxillicosta whitleyi
TCAGTAACTACTCAGTCAAAAGAAGATCCTTTACAAGCCTTTTTATTGACAATATTTTTTTTCCCGTTAGATGACTAACTTTACGCATGCTGTCATCAGACTGACATTTATGACAGTGTGGTTTTGATGACCATCCCTCCATCCGACTGACTTCTTGTAAACTGACGTTACATAGAGCAATCTCTTTCGGTGTCAGTCATTAGAGATCAACTCACACAAATAATTACTTAAATCTGAGATTAGTTAATCTTAGACACTTTCTTCTGTTATCTGTCTGCAATTCATGCAGTGAAGTGATAAAGACATTTTCATTATTTGGGTTTACACCTTTTCTCTCACAGATGTTGTTATTCGGCCCCACCACATGCAGTTCCGTCAGTGTTCTCCCATGATTAAATTACTTGACCTAACCTTATCATGAGCGCCGCGGCTCATCTCACAAGACCTCAGAGAACAATAATGCACTGTATTTGAAGCGGTGACAGTTGGTTTTAAACAGGCTGATGACTGTTGGTGCCTCAGGTATATCTGTTTTAACAATCCGGTTAAACGGGTTGGCATTACCAGGATGCAGCACACATTTCACTTCACTTTGTTTCAGGGCTCGAGCTCAACACAGACAATGATCTAATTAGTGAGCAAACACTGTATGATTATGACTGTTGACTCGTCAGTCTGATTGATAAGACCACTTGTCACAGTCTATTTATGGAGATCTGAATAGGAAAATTACACATTTTACGCCACACCTAAAGGCTATTGTTATTAACTTGAACACATTTCAATATGAAAGCGAATGGGTAAAATTACACTATTTAAAGATTCATTTCTAATTTCAAATATTCAAGCAATTAGTTTTTCTAAAAGGTTAAGAATTCTCATATTTACCCAAGAATAACTGTCCGAGCTGTTGCACATCCTATAATGACAACATCTACATGGTTTGTTTTTTGGGTGTATTTTATTTAGTTAGTTTTTTTTTTTGTTTTTTTTTTGTGATTTGTTAGGTTATTGTAATTGTTTTACATTGTGTCCTCCCTGTTTTCCTGTTGAATTTTAGTTCCCATGTTGTTGTGTTGAATGTATGTATATCCTCTTTGTTGAGCTAGTTGTGTGAGATTGTGGTGCTTTGTTTTTATGTTGTTAATGACCCCAGGAAGAGTAGCTGCTGTGGTGTGCAGCAGCTACTGGGGATGAAAACTAATAAACTGAGCTTCATGTTAGTACAATGTAGTTTCTTAACAGGATACCAAGGACTGAACTGCTTCACCATTATTTATAAATCAAGGTATAGTTGATTTTTATGCTCTTAGATAATTTTCAATTCAATATATATATTCTTTTAACCAATAAAAGGGCATGTTTTCTGTAGGAGTGTGTTTTAGTTACAGGTAGTTTCCATTCTTACACACTGAATATGTCCTTCATCCCCTTGCATACACACAAGACATTATTTGCATACACCTCTTGACTTATGGAAATAAGTGGCTTTGAATATAAAAGCCTCATGTTTACATACCGCCCTTCCTTTACACTAGTGACAGATGACTGCAGAAGCACTGGTGAAAGGCTTAAGGCAAATATCCCATAAAGTGCGGTAGCAACAATCACTAAAACTAATTTTTTGTAGTGTTTGACAGAAATGTAATGATACATACATTCACGCTCTCATTTACAGTTAAAAGCCATGTTATGCCTATTTTTTTGTCTATTATTCTAACATTAAAAGTACCATTATCATATTTCCCAAAATGACAGTCACGTGGTTAAAACATGTAGCACAATAATAAACATACTTCTCAAGGCTGAACACACCTTTCATGTCTGGGCATGTTATCTTCACTCCCAGCTTCACCTTTGATTGACACACACCATCCAGTGTGTTTAGTGACCAATCATTTCAGCAGTAGCCACAATGAGCTCCATTTGGCTCCTGGAAGGTGTGAAATGGCACACTTCTCCCCGAACCCCCCTGTCTTTGTTGTTGGGATTGATTTAACAGACAGAGGCAACTCACAGGAGGTGTGAGCTCTACTGATTATTCACCACACACACAGCCTATGACACAGCCCTAAACCCCACCCCTTTTACGCAGATAGCTCTCACCGGTCTGTCTAAACAGCCCTCACCCTGCCTGCCTCTGCCTCAGTACAACTCTGGCTTCAACAGGGAGCACACTGCACTCTTGGATTACAGTCATCCATCACAGAAGGAGTATAGTTTGTCTAGAGTGCTAATACCAACAGACCACGGCAGCATGGGGAGCAGCATGTCATGTGTCCCCCAGCACAATTTCAGATTCTCTAGCAAGAGTTTCATACGCAGAAACAGGTAAGAAACTTTTCCAGGTGTTAGTACTGTAATTTTGTCTTGTGTTTGCTCCACTCAAAGCATGTCATGTCCTTGACTGCCGTTTGTTATTTTAGACGCTGTATTTCAACTGGAAGGAATTCTTGGTATTTCTCAGGGTTTGAGATGGGGGGTTAACCAGAGGTTGTGAATTTTGTGAGGCCAGGGTCAGGATCAAATGGTAATACGGGATAGTCCCAGAGCCGTTCCTGAGCGGTGCCCGTCTGGCCAACGGTGTCAATGATCCAGTTACCATTTGCCTCCTCTTTGCATCTCTGTGAAGATGATCTGCCAGCTGTCAGTGAATCTGGTTTCCCTCCAAAAACCCAGGACGTGACTCCATCAGATGTGGGCAATAATAATTATTAATTGATAACATTTAAGATCCAGACATGACCACTGATGCATTAGTTAATAGTTTATACTTTAGTAATATGACTCAGGCCGTGCCAGCTGACCGTGGCAGGTTTTGCTGAATTTCTTACCTGGTGTTCTTAATTAATCCTAAAGGTTTATGCCAGGACATGTTACACTTAAGTCCAGCCCTCTCCGCTGGACCACTGCATCTGATTCTAATTAGTGTCTGTTCCAGTCTTTTGCCCTGTGCTGTGCAGTGAGTCAGGGTCTGGGTTTGTCAAATGTGCCATGTGGGCCTTGGTTTTCAAATAAAAACACAACCACAACCATTACATTTGAAAAACTCTCAGCTGGAGCTTGAATGCTGATATCCTAACGTTGGATCGATGGCTCAGCATGAACAATACTTTCAGTGTCCCTGTTTCCTGTGTTTCCAACCCCCTTTTTGTGTTGGTAAATCAGGCCAGGCTCAGGTATTCCCCACAGTGAATTCTGACTGAATGCCACAGCAGCAGCTTGGATAGCATTGGTTGTTCAAAACACTACCTGTTTATTATCTACATTCCTCTTTCACGTTGCAACTGTGGATTGCATCAGTGTGCGTGATTATCATATCATGTCTGCATACTAGTGAAATTTAAAGTAGGATTCAGCAGAACAGTCTTGTTAAGTACACAGTAACATAATGATTAATGCTGGACATGAGCTTCCTGATGAGACAGACCTTGCTTCCCATGGCACAAACAAAAGCCTGTGTTGTTTCTGTAAGGACACTGGTACACATGTGCGCAGATAAGCAGATAAACTACATATGGAGACTGTAAAAGCAGTCATGATGCCTTATCACTGCAATGCTGGAGCTTCCTCATAAAGCTGTGACACTAATGTTGAGATGAGATTCACACAAAACAAAGAAGGACATTGAATTCCCATTTTCCTATGCATATGCTCATTATTGGAGACACAAGTCCTGATTGTTCTTATCATTTAAATGGACAGCATTGAAGGAATGAGGACAAAAACAAGGCTCTGGTTCATGGATTTAACAGGAAACACAAACCATTATCCATTGTCATTAATTTTCTGCAACAACTGACTTAAGTGACTGGAGTACTGCAGAAAATGGGGAAATACGTTACTGACCCTGAATTTGAAATGCAAATCAGTAAAGCATGTCGTTGGGTCATCTATCCATTCGACAATGAGAACTTGTATGAACAGGAAAACATCCTTGTTGACCCTGCATCTGGGAAGTAAACTATATAACAAAATGTCAAACATGGGAAAGTAGGTGGTAATGCATGTTTATCTCTGTCTCGAGCAGCAGTCGCCTGTTTCGCAAGAAGAACCCCCAAGAAGGACAGGAAAAGTCCAACAGCATCATCAATATACTTTGCACCGTCACTCCCAGAAAGGTAAAAACATTCTTCAGTTGAAATGTGACAGTAATAATATACAGCTTAATTAAATGCATACCAACTAACACTAACAGCCATCTCTCTGATTTTAACAGCAGGTCTAACTGGTTTGTGTTTTGACTCTGCTCATTCTGTGTCAAAACTTGTTGCAGGAAATGTCTCCCAAAGATCTGCAGACTATAGAGAACATAAAATGGGATCCGCCGTTTCCCTATGACCCGGCCAGCGGCTGGAAGAAGAGCAGCATCAATGTGAAGAATTATGGCAGGATGATTCATAGCTCCAAAGTCCGCTTCCGCTTCCTCCACTGCCAGGTGAGAGGAACAAAATAACATCACTAATGACTGCATGATGAAATGAGTAACACTACATGAAAGGAAAACAAAGCTAATGCTGCACAATTCCCATTGTGGTTAATGAGGTCTTAAACAATCACCAAGCCTATAAATGACACATCATGCCCATCAGCCATGTGTGCACATTTGTCAAAACTACGAAAACAGGTGGAGAACTAACAGGATGTTACAGTACAGCCACAGATATACTGAAACCTACTGCTGGTTGTGAATAAGCAAATCAGTTTTGCAAAAAGCACACCGCAACTTGTGTTTGGACATGCTTGTCTGTGCTACAGTTGTGAAACATCTAGGGAAAAAAAACCTCAGGGTAGAGAGTGTTCCTCTGATCCCAGCGACTGATAAAGGACATGCCGGCTCCTCACGGTGGGAACTGCAATTTGTCAGAGCTGTGACACAACAGCTCTGTCAAAAAGTTGAAAGAAAAGATTGATAGAGGGAATGTTATGTTCAATGAGATCACGGTGACAAAAGAACACATTGTATTTTAACACAAAATAGTGCTACAAAAGAAACAAAGTGTTGACACGGGAAGCTACATATGAATGAAAGACAGGAAGGACCACTGGCAAGACATTTTTTGGTATGATTCACACATTTCTAGAACTTTTTGTACAGGCATCTCAGCATAGGTGGTCTGTGATATTACAAAATCAGGATATTATTGAACAAGTTGTTTCAAAATTAAATACAAAAATATTAGCTGTCAGACAAAGCCTCTGGCAGGAATTTGAAAGGTAATTCATCAAAAGACAGTGATTCAGAGTTTTATCAGTCTTTATCTTTCGTTTCTTCTCACTGTAAAAACACATCCTCAAGGACAGTAGACATTTTAATACAACATGTACCTTCAGGTCTTTGAATAACCGCACCTACTGAATGTATACGTACATAGAGAACTATTTCAATAAACACAATCAGTATATGTGTTTTCAGCCTCAATTCCTGTTTCTTTCTGCAGGATGTACATGACTGCTACCTGGATCTCTTCCAAACACACCTTCACTTTGTGTCAAACAACACAACGGGACTGACATACCAGGTGAGTTCTGTAGCTCACAGTTACATAAGGAACAATAATAAATAAGGTTCAATTTTCAACTATCACACACATTTTTTTTTTTTATAGTTTTTATTATTCCTGTGGGGGAAATTGTTATGTTGTATTATCATACCTTTTAACATGCGTACCCTGTCAACCACCACTGAGTTAGTAAACAGGGTATGATCAAGTGTCTTCACCTGTCTCATAAAGCGTGAGCAGCCATTAATCATCAGTGCACAGTGTCTGTAAGGATAAGCCTGTCAAAAAGTAATAGCACAGCACCTGTAGAAAGGCTTAGTCAGGATAGAGATGACGACAAATAAAAGACAGACGTGAATACATCACTGATTTACAAGACTGACCTTTGTGGCAAAATGATTCATTTTCTGAAACATTTGCTTTTTGACAGTATAACTATATAACAATGTAGCAGACTAAACTTTACATGTATGAGAGAGAATACTTTTTACTAGAAGTGGATAATTGAAAATTTTTGGTTCTGCTGTGTACAGGGAACTCTTCCACTGAAAGAACTCACAATATGCAACCTGCAACAGAACTGCAACCACAGCCAAGCCCAGGAATTCGCTTTTCAAATAAACGGTAAGTTAAAGTTGAAGGACAGTGGGTGTTGGCTACAATCCCTGGAATGCTCTAATCATTCATTGAGTTTTATTGGCTGTGTTGAACTGAACTGATCAATCAGTGAAACTGGAACTGGGTAATTGGGCAGGATGGTTAGATGCCAGTGGCTGACTTCCTTCAAACTGCAAAATAGACAGACAAGCATTCAATTTGACTGGAGTCTAAGGGTGGTATTTTTTCAGTCTAGCACTTGAAATCTGTCACTATTTTTCACCTCTGACGGTGGTCTGCTATGTTTGTCCCTCTCAACACTGAGGAATCAAAGTAAAAATTCTCATCACTTCAAAAACCAAAAGGAAACCACCTGCTATTTTCAAGCAGCAGCATTTCCTATGTTGTCACATTCCAGTGATTCAAAGGTGCCGCGACCCACTTCACCTCTACTCAACCCTAAGACTAACTAGACTTGGGCCCCCTTCACCCTTGGTCAGGGGGCCAAACTGGCCTTAAAGGCCTTGCTTGTTAGAAAACAGGTGCACTTCAGTCAGCCCAGCTGTCGCAAAGAAAAGCCCAGCTACTGCTCTTAGCCTTGTCACTGCATATAATCTATGGCACATTCCAAAAACTACTCAGGTTAATGCTGGGCAATGATTTCACTTATCTTTGAAGTCTTAAGAGACAAAAAATAATCTTAAACTTGATTTATTTTCATTAAGATGAAAAGGCTGCTGTCATGAATACGGGGACTCTAGGGACCTGGTCCTCTCCTGTGAGACAGAGTAAAGTCAGTCCCAGTAATGAACAGTGTAAGGTTTCTGTATTTGTAAGTCTTTGTTCTTATTGAAGTCTGAAGAATGTCTGCAATCATAATATTGACTTACCTTGATATTGTTTTATCACATTTGGCTCTGCCATATTTCCCAAATACAGCTTGTTATTTTGAGATATTATATTTCAGTTGTTTTCTTTGTTCAGTATAGACCTTTATTAATCTTTGGAGAGGCTGATGGGAAGGATGTAGAGGAAGCATGACGAAATTCTGAGTCAAGTGAGAGGTCCAATAGAATGGTAAATTGTCCTGCGAGACTCGTGCCTTCCTCTCACTGAGCTGAAAATATGAATCAGCCTAAGAAACGTGGGTGAATTAGAGAATGACAAAGCGAACACGCACCATGTCCGGTGAAAATTCCTGGAAGTCTTCAGATGGTTTAAATTACTGTAGCTGTTAAAGTTACATAATGATAGTTAACTGGTTTTAACAATAAGAGTTAGTAAACTTTATGTGGCTTTAATAGTTGTCAGGCCTTCAGCAGTACTTAAACTGTGAAAAAAACACATTACTTTTCAAGGGTCACGATCAAGTCTAACATGAGGAGTTGGAACCGATCTAAATTCAACAGATGAGTCTAGAGTGACTGTTTATTAAGAAAGAGTCCACAGATTATAGCTCCCAACAATTACAGTACAAAGCCAATGGCTATCTATGTTGGTTATCTGTGGTATGTGTAGGGCTGACAAAGGGAGATTCCAGATCTTTTCACCCCAGGTTTTACTCATTCCTTCTGTTCAGGCCGTGGGAGGATATTTAAATGCCAAAAGCAACAGGTCAGAAAGAATTTTCTGGCAAAGGTCTAATGTTTTTTCTGTCATGACTAAGTGTAACACTGCCTTATTTTACTTACAGCCAACATCCTATACAGTTAAGATAGCAGAGCTGTCCAGAGAGTTGGAACACCATTAATGATCTACCACCATGGCTTGGTTTTCTTTGGACTTGGTGACACTTTCCCTTTTTGAACTTGTGACTGTTGAACCCTACAGGTGTCAGTCTTAACCCCATCATTGTCTACTGTGCCAGTCAAGAGGAAATGGACATGTGGTTTGGACTGCTTAAAGAAAATATTGAGGCCAATGGAGGCACTGCAATTGCCCCTGAAAACTACACAAGAGTCAAAGTAAGTTTTGTTTTTTTGCTACCTTTCACCAAACACTTCATGAGCCACATTTGTTATGTGAGAAAACTCTCCTGAGCTTCCTAAAGAACAACATACATGCAAGTTCAAACATGCACTCTCATGTGGTCATGTTTTAATCCATGAGGTAGATTAGCCAAAACAATGTGATGTTTCAATCACTTCTGATAAAACAGGATGTGTGTGAGCATGTAGATTTGGTGAGTCAAGTAGGTCACGGTTGGGTCTTCCTAAGGCCTGAAAACTAGGGAGTGGCCTTGACCGCATCGAAATCTACATAAAACTGCCCATGATATCTGCGCAAGGTTAAAGTACTAACTCCACACCCACAGCTGGAAAACCACTGAAGAAACACCTAGACCAAGATTAGAAATAAATAACTTTTTTAAAGCCTTGGCTTAGGATCCTTTAAGATAAACAAACACATGACATTGTGAGAAACAAAGCTAGATCAACAACTTGATTAAATTCGCCCAGTTCATACTGACTTTGCTCATGATTCTCTGCCATTTCTGTTATTCCCTGTTTGTACTGTAGCTACACAAAGATGAGACACTCGAAGGGAGAGAGGAACTGAGGAACTCCATCAACAAAGAACCCATCTATGAGTGGGAAGGTTCTCAGAGGGACAGCTTGGGTACGATCACCTATGTGACCAAAGTCCGTCTACAGCACCTCCCTTGTCAGGTATGAAATCTCATTGGTCATCAAGTCATTTAGAATCATTTACGTCAAGCTACTGTTGTTATTCACTATTTATGGTAAAAAATAAAATAAAATACACACACACACACACACACACACACACACACACACACACACACAAGGACAGAGAGTACAGTAGACCGAAACCTATGATACATATGCATTTTAACACTCTGGGACTTTTTTCCCACCATGACAAGGTGGAAAAAACACTAATTCCAGGTGAGTCACATAGTTTTTAAATTGCGCAAGACTCATCACCTCAACATAATGTAAGGAGTGACGGATAAGGGTGGGGCCAGGGTCTATTATATTTGTTTTCCTTTCAATTCATGACATAATGTTAGACACCTGCAGCCAACAAAATCCAAACTATGTGACACTGCTAAAGACATCAGAAGTGCAAATGAACAATTCTTCCAAATCAAACATCAGTCATGAGACAACTTGCAGGATATCTGTAATTAATTCTCTGTGGGAAATAGCGGCATTTCTATTGAAGTGTGTGAGATTTAGGGCCTGGGTGTGTGAGAGGCATTTGCCCAGCTCACGCAGTGACTCGACTCACCTCACAGCTGGAATGTCAGCTGTCTGTCCAGACACTCCCTCTGAAAGGGAGAGGAAACATAAACTGCCGCACCTTTAAATGCCCCCCTAACTGGTGTGACAGAAAATCTTACTGGGATTTAAACTGCACGTCTCGACAGAGTATTATACGATAATATTTGTATTCTGTGCTTTGCATAATTTTTTATATTGCGTGCACACAGTCGTATTATCTTGTTTTCTTGTTTTTCTTAATTGCATCTATATAAAAATTCGCACATTTTGTGTTTAATTTGCTTACATATATTTTTGTTTCTTGTGACTGGGTAATGCATTTACTTTTTGTATTCCTTTATTTACTTCATGTAGTTTAGAAAGAAGAAATTTCACCAAAGATATGATGTTTGTAATTATTATGACACATTGCTTATACAAAGCATGCAGTGGCGAACATACATAAGAAAGGCTACTGCTTATGTTGCTAATAAGTAAATACTGTCCCATAATTTAAATAAAACAGATAAATTCACAATTTTGTCATGTCTACAGGAACAAAGTGACAGGCTTCTGGTGATGTACCCATCGACACTCATCATCCTATCAGAAGAAAATGATGGGCTCTTTTACAAGGTACCACTGAACTCACTAACCTTTTCTACTAAATCATTACCTTGGATATTTGCATACCACATTGTCAATGCATGCATCAGAATCATGTATATGTGTCACTGTGATTACAGGGTAAACTTCCGCTCAACATGATTACTGTGACCACACCCTGCCAAGATGTCAAGCCAAACACATTTATGATCGAAGGTAAACGCACTGACCCAGTGAGCCGCTATATGACACGCTCTTAAACACATGGGCATTGTAAATATCCATGTTAAAGGGACTTTAATGAGTGTACATTCTTATGCATGTTCTACCCTGAGTGGCCTTTTCCATGAATCTACTCACGTCACAAAGTTTAACCCTCCATGAATGAGCTGGTTTTATCCCTAGTGAATGACAATCTGACTTTAGCACATTCCAGTGAGCGACTGGACCGAATGACAGGCTTTGTCCCCCTCCTCTCTCCCAGGGAAGCTGATCAACCCCATAGTCGTGTCCTGTCTGGATAGGACTGAGTTCTGCGACTGGATCCAGCATTTCAAAGCTGCTGACGTGCCCGTTCTCAGCCCCCCACCCCCTGTGTATGACATCATCTACACTCCAACACAGAGAGACGTAAGGCTGCCCTCCGTTCTCTCCTAACCACTGATGATCCATAACTCTGTAGCCAGCTATTTCCACTTGGTTTGAGAACCTGTGGGTGGGGTAAACTTAAGTATGAGGAAAAGCGATAAAGACGTGGCCCTACCTCTTGAGTAAATTTATATCCAGGAATGAAATGACTACCACATACTCCAATACTACAAAATCAATGCACTAAAATGTAACATTCTGATTTTTTTCCCCTATCTATTAGATTCTAAGTCACATTTTGTTGTTCTATAAACTTCAGGTTCCACAGTTTGACAGATGGAGTGGAAACAGCCAAGGAAGAAACGAGTCCCTAAAGTTCAGCCGCAGTGGAAGTGGGTCTCGTAACCTTCAGTTACCGATACATGAAGACAACCCTCTTTCCCCTGGATATGCTGAACCTCTTTGTGTAAGTGAACATCTTTTGCATAAAGTATTCAGAAACTAAACTTTCCTGCACTATCAAAACAGTCAGATAGCTCTTAACGTGGGTGGAGTTAGTTCTACAACTTCTAAAAAAAAAAAATCTTGTTTGTTTTGGTGTATCTGAACAGCAATGCTTTTCTTTGCAAAGTTAATTATTAAGCACCTTCTAACTGACCTGCTCCTGTTACACCAACAAAGGCTGAAGTGGTTGTCTAAAGGCAATGTAGGAATGTTTTTTTGTTTGTTTGTTTTCTTTTTCCAAAACATCTAAACTTTTCAATGCCTTTATTTGCTGATTCATCACCGAAAAGTTTACTTGTTAACTTTGGAAAAAAGAAGAGAAAGCACTCTGCATTATCAGGAGTTTTGAACTCCCTAGGGAGAGGGACTATGTAGGCCAACTGCCCATCTAATTAGCTTTAAGTGGAAAAGGCTCAGTGCCCAGAAGACATGTTATTGTTCAGCTTCTGACCTGAACCTACAATCTCCCAATTAAATTGATGGAAACAATTTTCTCTCACGCTTAGACAGCTATACTGGGACACACACACACACACACAAAACAATGCAGAAAGTGAATTTTGTCCTGGGCTGAATGGAGAGGTCATTTATAATGTATACTTTACAAACACAGAGTACTTCAAATTCCCAATGACACCTGTGTCTGCAAAGCCACTAGTCTTAACTAACTCTTGCTCTGTCGTGATGGTTATCCTAACAGTACAACTCCAGCCGTCCCTCCTCAACAGAGACTGCACGCCTAGGCAGCAGAACCAACAGCGTGTCTTCCCACACCAAGCCTGAGCGCGACCTGCGACCTTTGTCCCTCCGCTATTCGTCCCCCCAGCGCAATTCCTACGCTCATCCTGCAGAGAGCTCAGGGCCGTCTCAGATCTACAGCACCCCCTACTCTGCCTTGCACCGCACCAGCCCACAGAGTCTGGAGAAAACCCCGCTTGTAAAGGTAATTTAGTCTGACCTCTAACTTAACCAAATATCCCTGTTGAGACGGCTGGCTTATTTGACATATCATGTGCACAGCAACTAAAATAGAAACACCAAGTAGTCTGCTGAGAGGAGGTTGTGATAGTGTTAACAAATGGTGTAATAGTGACATTTGTCTCAAATTGGGGTTGAAAGATTCATCTACTTGGAAGTGCAATAAGTGAATGAAATTTTGAGCAAAATCTCAAAACTTTTATTTGAAGACTGAAAATTTCAAGAAATTTCAACGTCAGTGAAGTGCACAAATGAGCAGCGATTTGTAAAACAACGGAGCACTGTCACACTCCATCTGGCATTAATCCGACACCTACACTCAGTAATCTGACTCGAAATCCTATAATGAAGTGTGGCTTATGTGACTGCTTTGTATGAACCTGAAGAATGCAAAACACAGGAATGAATTCACCAGTATTTATTTTATAAGCACTTGGGGAATTGAACTAACTCCTGCATCTGTTTGAACCTTTTGTGATCAGTCTAACAGCTGGAGCACCCCTCAGACATCTCTGAACTACTCCTTGAATGTACCCCAACGCCACTCAGACCTGTGTACACCCCGACAGCCTTTGTCACCCCTGTACGATGAGCCCTGCAGCCCCGAAATCTACTCCCTGGATGAAGCTAGGCCAGTGGTAAGTGGGTCAATGATACTAGATCCATAGGTTCAGTTTACACCTGCACAGCTTGTCTGATATCATGAATTCCACGCACATACATACACACATAGGTCACAAACAATCAGGCAGGTATTAACTGTTACTAAATCAGTTCCACATCTACTAAAAATGCTTAAATCTGTTGCAATTTATCATTTTGGAGTGGAGTACATACTGTCAGGGATGCAATTTGTTTGAGCAACTAAACTGAACAGCATTAACACGGAGAAAATCACATGATGTAAGTCTTACACACAAGTTGATAATGAAAAACAAAATATCTCTGACAAGACTGAACTAACACAGAGAAGCAACACATTCTACCTTATTTTATAAAAATGCTTTCAGTTGGTGTTACTGGAAATATCTCTCATATGTCATGTAGTTCAATGGAAACAAACATGCCCAAGCAACATTTCCCACATGTCTCGAGCAAATCTGTTATCACCATCTTCCATCTTTGCTCGGTACAGCTCTGACTACACCTGGTGCTAATCTTTCTTCCAAATAAACATATATACACTAAAAGATTATTTGGTAATTTTACCCTTTTTTTTAACCTTTTTTTTTTTTAAATCACTAATAAAAAAAATCTGAGCAATTGTTTGTACAATAAAAAAAGCATTGCCTTTTCAATCAAATAGATAAAATATATCATTCTCTTCTTGATTGAAAGATTTATGATCGAAATCAATCAAAACTTCCTCATTGCAGTTTACCCTGTTGATGACACATTTAGATTATTTTTTGTTTGTAATTTATTCAAGACACAATGTGATCACAGCCTGACCTTCTAACCTCCCCTCTCTGTTCTTCAGCACCAGGGCTGGCCGGAGCCAGTTCACCATCATCATCCCCCCCAGCTCCTACCCTCCTCATTCCAGCTTCGCACTCCTCCCATGGGCAGGCGCTGCAGGAGAAGCCTGGTCCTGACCAACTCCCAGGGCCATGCTTTAGGCCTGGAAACTCCTCAAAGCCAAGCAGAGCAGAGAGCAGAGGCCGTGTCAAGGCTAAAAC
Source organism: Maxillicosta whitleyi (assembly GCA_029822895.1). NCBI lineage: Eukaryota > Metazoa > Chordata > Actinopteri > Perciformes > Neosebastidae > Maxillicosta > Maxillicosta whitleyi. The sequence continues at coordinate 10,051,965 of JAPSES010000236.1, forward strand.
TGCTGCCGATGCCTGGCCAAGTGCAAGAGCAGGTGAGAAACATAAAGATACTCATCTCCCAGGACACTCCGGTTTCTGGAATGCAGCAATACAAAGTGCTGCTATGGTGCACTGTGTGGTAGCACAGAATGTGTATATACTTGTTCTGCAGGTGATATTTAAACAGGTGCCATAAATAAAACATATTTGAGGAAACATAAGAATATTTGTTAGTGTTGATCGTGGGAAGTAACTTTCTTTTGTTGTCACATCTGTTAACAGGTACTCCTCCCATCAAGCTCTATGATGAACACTTCTCAGATGTCTTGTGGTTACTCACCAGGTAAGAACTACAGGCATGAAGACATAAAACATTATTGTTTATGAAGCGCAAGCCAGTGTGTAGACTCAATGCTAAAGAATGTTTGTCAGTTAACAATAATTATATGCTTCCAGCCATCACAAAAACAAATATCCATCCTCCATGTAATGTAGTAAATTAAATTGAATAATTACAATCATTATGGCACAGCCAAGTATCATTTGTAGTTCCATAGAGAAACAACAGGAAGTCAAATCTCAGCTGTAAAACTGCAGGATCATATTTCTTAACAAGTGTGAATTATGAAAGTCAACACTGCCAGCCGCCTACCTAAATAACACCAAGGACAGACACAGAGCATTGCTCACACTCCGTTACACCTAAATTAAACACTGCATACATGTTGGATTTATTGACCTCTTGGGTCTGTCAGCAGGTAGTCAGAAGGTTAAAGGCTACAGAATTGAAAGTCCAGGAAATGCACAAATGTGCCAATGAAATGGAGCTTAGTGTAGCTCTGAATACCATTTGTGCAAATGTCCCATGGGGGGGAAGCTCAGTGTAAGGGAACACTATTCCATAAACAGGATTTTTTCTAGACTGTGATGGACAGCATACAACTGGACCAGGGTCACACTCTCCTGTCTAAGGATTCTTTGATTACCTATGAAAACATTTCATCTCTCTTTAGATTTCATTAAAGCTGTTATGCCAAAACCATTTTGTTGCACTGTCAGAGTTCAGATGGTGCAGAAGTGGCATGTGGCGCTACTGGTTTTGCAGAAGGCTTATATGTTAGGACTTGGCCGATCACACCATAAGTTCGCTGGGACTGTGCCCCAGTTTGTTCAGCCGGGGCGAGTCTGTCTGTCATTGTTTGAAGCTAAAGCCTGGGAATCTTCTCTGACTTACAGATCACCACTCGTACCTTGAACCCACAGAACCAGATGACCAGGAAATGGACTATGACAACATTTGGGAGTACGATTGTGATACAGGAATGATTCAGCCAACGTCTGGAATTTCAGCACACTGGACAGGATTAGACTTTGGGGCCAGAGGCCTTGGTGCCATGGCAACCCAGCAGAGATGGTCATAAAACATAACAATAGCCCGGCACTCGTCTGGACGTGTGCAAACAACAGATCTCTATCAGAGGGATAATAAAAGCCAACTATCACAGCCTGTGTTAGTCCTGTTATGTACAGTACGAACCACAAATCCCATGAACTACTTTAGATGTGGGGCAGTAACGAAAGACTAATCAGTTCAGGAATGTTGAAAGAAAACAAGTAAGAAATCCACTGTCTGTTTAACATGTAGCATTCAAGAAAGACAGCAGTGTATATACTTTGTAGCATTTTTCTTACTTGTCAAATTTATCATGGGTTTGCACTGTAAATTTGTATGTTACCTATATGTTCAGTTAATATTTAAGGTATTGTGTAACCTGCTGTCCAGTTTACGTATTGTTATCTATTTCATTTTATAAGTGAAGCTACAAAAGGCATTCCAGCAGGGCTTGTTATAGCAAAGGATGTATATTTTTGTAAAAATTGTACAGTTAATATTTTATTATACTTCACTGACACGGCAAACAGCCTTCAACTGACTGCCTTTACAGTGCTAGTAATACTGTCACTGTGGCAAAATGTATGTATTTGTGTGGTTTTCTTTTTTTAATATTTTGTTTGAGGTGTTTATTTATATTCGAAATAAAACTGGAAAAGTGAACAAATAAGTGAATTTCTTTATTTTTTTGTAATGCTAGTGATTCTTTCATGATATATCTAACATACAGTAGCATGTACATACCTACATTTATATTATTATTATTAATAACAACTAAAGAGTGATAAATTGGTGATTGCTTATACTTAAACACATAAACTCAAGTCAAGGTGAGCTGCAAAATCAACCAGATCAGAGCAGTACACATTTATAAATTCTACAAATTCCAGTACGGTTTATAGACGTTGCAATGTCTTCAAATTTCCATCACATCAAACAAAAAATAACTAGTTAAACATATTTCAGTAGTTAATAAATGGCTTTTTTATGTTTCACAGTATTCAATAACACATCTATATAACAACAGAGTTATCATAATTGTAGACCCTGTTCAGACCTTGGATTAACATTCATCATGAAATATCTGAAAACAAATACTATTGATACTAATCTGTGTTTATTCATACCTGGTGTTAAAAAGTCTCTCCAGATATGTCTTCATGGACCACTTCTAATTGGATCTAACTTCTCCAATCAATATATAAATAAAGAAGCTCATCTAACACACAGCGAATGTTAATTTTAAGTTGAACGGGTAGGATTTGCAACATTTATTTGCAGTTATAATTCACTATTCTACTAAGAGGCTGAGGGCAGACTTTTTTTTTTTTAGTTTAAACTGCATGATATATTTTATTTACACTTTAATGACAGTTGAATCTTCTTGTGAACAGTATGAATGAATGTGTTTGATTATGTGAGAACTGTGTACAGTGCATCTCCCCAGAGTGTCATTCAGGTGAGTTCTGGCAGCATCACGAATAGTAAGCAGTCATAGGAAATCTCTGGAACCTTAGACGCATTTAAAACACTTGAATACTGCACTGTTGGCATGATGCACAGAGTATGTCCGCTGAGTAGAGCGTCCTTCAACGTGTCCCAGGACTACTACAAAATGTGAAAAATGTTATTCGACCACCCAGTAATATGATCTGAAACATCAGATGGAAATGTGTCCCGAGTGTGTTCAGATCTTGTATTAGAGCTGTACATGTGATCAGATAGAATGTTAATGCAGCACGAGCAGGGTCATACTGGGCTGTACACGTTGACAGGTTTTGTTTCATGGCTCAACATTGACATCTGGTGGTAACACGTGGTAATAAGCAAAATCATGCATAGGCCATGATTTTCCAGGAATACCTGCCTACAGTGTTGATCAGAATATTATCATTTTATGATTCTTATTTATGATTTTTAATACATTAATTAAAAAGTGCAGGTCACACAAGACTCCGGCTGTGGTTCTAACATTAACTCATGTCACCCTCTAGTGTTTGAAACGTCTCATGTGTCTCATTTGTGTCAGGGATTCTGGAAAAACAGGAGACACATGCATGTTAAAAATGCTTTTAATCACATTTAGACTGAATGACATCAAATCACGGAGCAATCCAGTTGGTACAATGCTTCAGTCAACTATACAAAAGGTTATACTGAAAAACAAAATGTCTGTCATACAACACTGGCACAGAAAAAGTCCCCATCATTAAATATACATTCATTAGGCTGTCTCATTAATGTGCCTTCTTTAAGTTTGCGGTGAAACAAATAACATCACGTTCATTTTATAAGATGTTTACAATTGGAGTTAATGGAAATATTTATCATATGCCATAATCATAATGTGATACAAACCTGCTCAAACATCATCTTACATGCCTCAAGTAAACCTGTTATCACATGTCCATCTAAAACTGCAGTCAGCACCTCTGACTAAACCTGGCACTAATCTCCCTTCAGTAAATGCACCATCTCTCTCTGCTTTGGTCATTTCATGATCCATATGAATGTTCTTTTGACACTACGTACATACCATTGCCCTTTCAGCTTTCACAGAAATTAATCAAATCTAAGATAATAAAGTTATTACAGTGCAAACACATTGAAAACTGACTCCAAAAAAATATTGATGAAAAAAATCATTTCAAACTCAGCATATTAACATCAGCAGATATCAAGGCTCAGACATTAGCTGCGTGGTTTGTGTTAGTGTCGCTAACTGCTGCCTCCACTTTGACATACTTCCGCAGGTATCGGATGGCTGAAAGGGCACTTACATTTGCCAACAGAACTGTGGAGAAACACAAAAAAAAAAAAGGCTGACTAATCATCACATTATTCATACTTAAATTCTTATCCTTTGCGTATATACAACATCATTAGCCCATCACAGACCATTCTTCATGTAATATTTTACTGAGGTACATACCAGCCTTCCAGGTGTCTCCATCCTGTGGGTTTGCAGTTTTCAGCACCCATGAAGCAAATGCAATACAAACTAGACACATGTCAGAGTGTCTGAGAGGCAAGAAGGAGGAGTCCAACCCTTTAAATAAAATGACAGATACACATGTCCTCCTTCCATTAGGGTTTCACACAAATGCACATATGTTAGCAGTCATCCACAGGCAAATAGTAGGAAGTCAGTGGGAAAGGGAGTCTAACTGGTATTAACACACCGACAGCTGAGGACAAGCCTCCGTTAATGTGTTGGAACTTCCTGTTTGGGTCAAACCATGACCTAGTCAAAGCCCAGCTCTGACAGCACCCATACTAATTACACTTACGTAAACACGGCAAATGATATTTGACTTCATGGCTTTTAAAGGCTGTAAGCTAATTCTTACGACAGCTGCTGAGTACCAGATGCCATACCACCGTTCTATAAGTTATCTTAATTAAAGCTTTTTTTTGACGTATATGAAGTTAAGAGGAGTGATTTCACTCCCCTCATAAATTAGAGTGTTCTACTGGCAGCTTAGAGGGGACACTCATTGACTGATGTCAAGTTATCACGTACAACCACGTTCCCTGGCAGCTGAGGGAAGAGAGTCCGTCTCGGTTATGACTGCGACAGCTGACTGAGAGGATAACATATTCTCCATTACTTCTGTCAATGGGTGAAATACACAAAGTGTGGAACTGGAACAGAACAGTTTGGCTGTCCTTTTTGTTTAACAATATTTGTGCATCTTGATTAACTGTCAGTCGATAAGTTATGAAAGTAAATACATTTTCCCAAAAGCTGTAGCTCTGATGTAGTTTTACTGAATTTTACTTCTATATTTCTATTTAGTGCAACTCTATAGTTCTACTCCACTACATCTTAAAGGCAAGTATTGAAAAAAAGTGCATTTACTTGACAGATTTATTTAGTGGTTACTTGTGAGAGCTATCTTTTACACTGTAAACATTATAACAAAACACTGTGAAAGATTAAACTGTTGTGTTCCAACATTTCCCTAACAGCTCCTCCAAATACTGGTTTTCCATTTAAACATCCCATATGGTTTTCTTTTAATAAATAGTAATATTATCCAAAACTGAAAACAGAACTGTGTGTCAAAAAGCTAATCTTAGTCATGTGATATTGCTGATTTTTCTGGTGTCCCTGTTGATCAAATGTGCTATAAAGGATTTTAAAGCAGCTGCACCTTCAGAAGTTACAACAGTAACATGGTTCAACAACACTCATGTCTTAGCATTAATAACCTCACAACATCACACATAATAATATAACCAGGGCAACTGAACAGGATTTTCCTTTAATACTTAAATTACATTTTGCTGCTAATACTTTTGTATTTTTAATTAAGTACATTTCGTGGAGGACCCTGTAATTATTTTTCAGATCAGTGTTTTGCGCCTGGGTATCTTTAACTCCAGGTGTCAACATAACTGGACTTACTTGGATTTGCGACGGCAGTTTGCAGATCCTCGTATCTGAAAGGCTGTTGTTGTAGTTGTTTGGAGATCCTCTCTTCCAGGTGGTAGAGAAGTGGATCAGGAACAAAATCTGGATTTGCCAAGGCACTGATGGGAGTGAGAGTCCTACGAAGGGACTGGGGTTTTTGCATTACAGGTAAAGGTAAATGTAAAGAGTTCTGCATCTGGATGGCACGTCCAGTTAGGTTAATGTTCCTAAAAGAGAATGATTTGGGCCACAGGTCTTTGAGGTCACTATCTGTGAAGAAATTATCATATATGTCTGTTGAAATCTTATTTGCACTTGCCTTACGGCTCAATCTGGTTACCACTCTCACAGGCCTGTGGTCATTTTTATCCTCTTCATCAGAGGAATCGTCAGAGGATGAGGAGACAAAAAAATAATCATAAGCCTCAGGAAACTGCAGGTTTCTATTTGCTGAGCGAGAGCAGGAGAAAATTGGCACAAGCTCATCTTTGGCTTCGTCTGCTTCTGTGATGAGCGGATAGAAGAAGGTATCTGTATCGAACTCTGAGAAGAAATGGTCATACGTTTCAGGAACAGAATTTCCATCAGTGAAACTGCTGGTAATGCTATCTGTGGGTGGCTGACTGGGAATTGACTGCTTTCCACCGAATAAATACTGAAATATATCTGTGAGAGAAATTCTGTAGCTTTCTGCTGAAACTGGAGGTAAAGAGTTCAAGTCTTGTTTTGGCACATGTTGGTCAGGCATGTACTCCAGGTTAGCATATTCCTCTTCCTCTAAAGTCTGCAAAGTTTGGCCTTCGTATGTGTGGTTAAAAGACTCCGATTCAAGGGCACGTAGATTATGTACACTTACATTTTTTGCAATTTTCCTAAGGGATTTCTGAGTGCCACTGGACAAGACTGGTTGAGCAATGCCACTCGCAGCTGTTAAATTCATACTCACTGGGTAAATACCCACAGGCAGGCTGGCTGAAATGGGTTCACTTTCCCACATGACACTTTTTGAAGAGGACGCATCAACCGCTATGACAGAACTTGAATTTGAGTCAATAGGATCAGGGACAATGGACACTTCCATGCTAGTCTGTCCTAGATTAGATTCATCGACCTCACAGAAAAAGCCAGAATCCATCATTGCCAAGTCAGTGTCCTCGGCTTCTTGCAATGGTGGGAGGGAGCTTGGGGGATTGTTGTTGGTAACTCTTAAACCTAAAATATCATTGATTGTCAGCTTCTCCATTTCCCTCCAAAAAGATGACATGGCAAACACTGAACACTTTGAATCCACAGGTTCATGTTCTGCTCGGGATCTCACTGTGGAAACTTCCGCGCCATTAGCTAAGTCACAGTTTGATTCTTCTGTGACATATGATACACCCTGGCCTTTATCCTGAGATGTTTCCTCTCTTTTCTCAGCTGTTGTGAGGATTTGTGAGTTTTTTTCTTCACATCTGGTGTCACTTGGACTCAGAGAAGAACAAGGACTTCCAAGTGCGTCTTCGCTATTTTCATTTGAGAGCGACTCAACAGATTGTGTTTCCAGAGAATAGCAAGAAGATAATGTATTATTTGAAAGACATACTGATAAATCTTCAGCTTGTATCTCTGTATTACCTATTGGATTCTCACCCATTGCTTGTGGCACTGCTACTTCAGTTGTTTTATGTTTCACTGATGAATCTGTTTGTTTGGATGATTTTGGATGATCTGGAGGGTGTTCTATTTGGTTCACTAATACACCTACACTGGAGGGGTTTTTATTAAGTGATAAATTGTCTCCATTTGATGTCAAGCTGCCACTTTGAGTCGTGTCGTTCTCATACGTTGAAGAATTGCTGTTTTTTATTTGAAGAGTTTTTGTGTTGTGATCAGCCAGTTGTTGCGCATCAGAGCCGTTCACAGAAGGAAGCTTAGGTTTTTCCAGTATATAGCTGTACTGGTATGTGTCATGACACCCAGTTTCCAGCTGTTGTGGTTCAGCCAATCTTTGACACTGTGAAAGGTTGTCTACACCAGAGCTTCCAGTCTCCCCACCCATGACAGACTTAGCAGTGGATAATGTGTCATGCTGGTAGACTTTCACATCAGGATCATTTGACTCTACACTCAGTAAAACAGTCTGAGTTGCTGATTTGACCTCATCTGCGCAAGTCTGTTCATTTTCACCAGTGAAACTATGATTCATTTTATTAGACAGCTCGAGGCTCTCACCATGAGTGTCCTCTCTTTTACATTCTCTCTTTTCCATGGTAAGGGTTGATTTGTCTCTTTCACAGTCTGAAAGTGAAAGTGTCATCCTTAAATCTTCATTCAGTCCATCTTTTACTGTTAATTTTTTGCATGGCTGTAAATCTATTGCTGCATTACGAGCATTGCTTTGCGCTGACACCACACTGTAATCACGTTGACTTTGTAGGCTTGCAAACCTGTCATCTGTTGTAATATTTTCAGTCAAGCTAACTTGTTTGAAAACACTGTCTTGTAACTTTAGGTGTTGAATGTCACGAGAAAGAACAGAGTGGGAAAGGTCTTTTACTCTTTTTTCTTTAACGTTTACGGGGTGAGCATTTGTGACGAAGCATGTGTATAAAGGAGGCGTGAAGCCATAATTCATTTGTGGCTCTTTTAAAGAAGGTAAGTAAAAATCCTCTGGTAAGCATGGATCCAGTCTTCCCTTCAATAAGAACTGTTCCTCTTCTGAGTCTTTTTCACATCTAAAACCACCTTCTGCTGGTTCAGCACTAAGTCGCCTTTTCTTTCTCCTCTTCCTTTTGAAAGAAGCGGATGGTGATGACTCGAGACTTGACGGTTTGCTTGAGACTTCTGAGATTTCATTTTGGTCATCGTTGAACTTAACCTTTGTGACTGCATCTGGACTTCTGGAGGAATCGGTGTGTTGGCTTTTAATGAGAGTCAGAGGGTTTCTCACAAACTCTTCCTGCGTGACATCACACAAAGGTGTACATGTTTCGTCTTCCAGATTTGTCACTTTGTTAGAATGAGGTGTTGCTTCTGACCAGACAACCTTCCCCGGTTGTGAGTCATTTGACTCTATTATCTCATATACTCTGTTTTCTGTGCAGGCTTCCTCTCTGACGAATAACTCAGTTTCAGGGTGAGCTGGTTTGTAAGTGTGCAGCATTGAGTTACTGGCAGAAGGTTCAGGGGAAATTTTGGATCCAGGCTCATCTGTTTTCATTGTGTTTATGTTGCTGACAGTGTTGACAGCCTCCACGGTCTCTTTGCCAACGACTGTTTCACCCCTGGCAGACACAAAGTTTAACTTGGGGATGTTTTTTGGCAAAGTACAGCCAGTGCACTTGGCTTGCTGCCCATCACTACACTGCTCCTCCTCCCGTGCTGCTGCTTCTCTGTTTTTTCTAGCTCCCACTTGGTTTGGCTCAGTAATTTTTTCAGCCTCTGTAAGATTTTTCAGTTTTTCAAAGAACATATTGACTGACTGCAGGTGTATATCCTCCTCACTGCCCGAGAGGACGCTCTCCATTCCACCCATGCTGTGTTTGCTGAAGTAAAGCTCCACAGGAGAGCCTTCACTGTCTGGGGGACCATCGATAGATCGTTCAGCCTCTACAAAGCCTGCTGTCTGGCCTTCTTTCTGATCCCTGTTCGCAAGAATGAACCCTGTATCATCCATGTCGCTCATACCTGAGTCATCCACACCTGCTAATGAAGGAGGAAGGAGGTTGCACTCCTCACACTCTGCAAAGAAGCATTCCCAGTCACGATCACAGATCTCGACACTGTAATCAAAGTCTTCCATTCCAACAGACAGGCTTCAGTACAACCTATAAAACCAATCAGAAGAACTGTCATTAGAAAAGCACTGCTAAAAATATTTACTGCCTTTGTAGTGATAGTGTAGTGTAGTGTAGTGTAGTGATTAAACGCTTAAACAAAACAGAAGGTTTTCTCTGGATTTTCTGAAGGCTCAGGTGCTGATTAGCTCTAATATTTTCACTAACTATTATAAACTTAAAAATAGTATTGTGGAATCTTGTGATTTAAGAAAATATTTTTAAAAATGAATTAAAAAAAACATATTCTTTAGCATAATTTTGAATACTTTTACTATATGGACATAGAAAATTGGACTGTGTAGTGCACTGTTGATCAACTATAACCATCAAATCTGAAAAAATATTTGGGTCAGTTTTCAGGCTCTTCACACTGATTTGACATGACTGTGTCTTGGTTGGTACCCAAAAGGCCTGTCTGCTGCACCTAAGTCTTACAACGGCACAGAAAACCTTGCATGTTAATTACATTACATTAATCATGTAGCAAAAAACTCAACATATTTTGATCTTATACTTTCCATTGCACAGTTTTAAACTGAACTAAATGCGACTGAATATCTCACTATAATTCCACGTAACACTCTGTAACGCATACCACTGCAGTAAGGTAAAACTACCCTAAATTAGGTCAAATGTGAGTATGCTGGTGCATGACAACTTTCAATGTTAATAATTTGTGCACTTATTTTTGCATTCATGTTAACTTTCATGCTGGGGTCCTACCTGTCTGGCTTCAGCTGTGATCCTGGTCTACAGGAGGAGAAAGTCTGGGAGGTATGTTGAATGTCCTCTGGTGGGCGTCCTTTGGTCATGAGCACGGCAAGCCCCATGATTTGATAAATATAGAGCGGTGCTTCTGATCACGTAATACACGCAATGTTCTTACAGCAGCCATCTCCGACAGAGGCATAAAGTTTCACATCTTTAAATAGACTCTCTTTTAACTGCTAAACGTGTGACACAGCACACTGTTTCTACTTTTACTTTCTTTGATTAGGTATACCTACTAAAAATTACTATTACTATTATTATTACTATTATTAATAATAACATTTACTTTGAGTTTATTGTTGCATCTTTCTTTTGGTAGTAGCAATAGGACTCAACAGCATTCAGATACTCACCATTCACACAGGAGATATGCAGTCATGTGAGGTGTGAGTGCATGTGCACATTAGTCAGCTGATACCTTACTGGTGTGATGTCACGGGGTGAAAGTTGATCTGAATCTTTTCTCTGCAATGTTTCCGATCTCTGCTGGAAAGTAGATTGACCAGAGAGAGACTGGAGAGATTCTTGTCACTCATCTGAACCTGGATGAAAGATACAGACAAATGTATTTTAAAAAGTGTTATGGTAAAAAACACGGCTGGATTTATTGATGATACATTTTTTTGAATAGGCTTACACACTGTAATATTTGAGGTGACAGTTTTAGCATAAGTAATCCTAAGGAGCAAGTATATAATACACTATGAATAACAAGTGAATCATTTATTGGTGCTTTATAACACAATAAAAAGAAGGGTTTACACATTGTCGTTATACTTTACAAGCAGCAATGTTAAAAGAACCTCATGCATTTTAATGTATACGATGCCTATAATAAGTATTAATATCCTTGGATATTTTCCACTGTTATTACTTTTATAAATAGAATTATAGTCGATATCATTTTGCTTTTTCTAAGAAATTAAAAAATGAAATAGGTTTGAAAGTCAAAGTGAGTACAATTCTACAACATCCACTCTAACTGACAAAACTGTGTATTGTGAAATAAGTGCCTGCATAAATATTCACCCCCTTGAAAATGACTGACTTAATTCAATCTAGTTCCAGTCAACTGATGGTAGTAGTCTCACGAGTGAAAAACAGATCACTTGGTTAAATGAATGTGTCTCGAAACCTGTGTCGACAAGGTCCAATAACTGGTCAATCTGTATTTCTGGCAACAATTGCACCATGAGGACAAAAGACCACACCAAGCAGCTCAGAAGGAAGGACAAAAAAACATTTCCAAGACAATGAATATCCTTCACAGTTCTGTTAAATCCATCATTAAGAAATGGAAAGAACTGGGACCATCCTGCTGTGGGAATGCTTCTTGACAGAAGACCCTTGAAGAATAGAGGAAAACTGAAAGTGTCCAGATGTGCAAAACTGACTCAGACATATTCACAAAGACTCAGTGCTGGGATTGTGGTCACAGGTGCAACTAGTAAATACTGACTTTAAGGGGGTGAATACTTATACAGTCGCTTATATATTTTCAATTGGCAGCATTACTTGGTAGAAATATGTTTTTGTTTTGACATTTAAGTTTGTTTGTTTTTTTTTAATTTGTGTAAAAAATAAGCCAAATTATAATTAGCATAACCCTGTTAGCTGGTTAATCTAAAAAATTGCCCAGATGTGTGAATGCGAGAATGATTGGTTGTTAGTCTGTGTGTCAGCCCGGCGATGAACTAGTGTCTTGTCCCGGATGTACCCCGCCTTCTCCCTTAAGTAGCTGGGATCGGCTCCAGCAACCCTAAGCCGATTATTCAGATGAAGAATGAATGAATAATTCTGTTAGCATAAATAACAGCGGAAACTCTCAAAGGCTCAATACTTAACAAGACTTGGTAGCAGACTTTATTGTCCAGCAGACCTTAGTTAGCCAATTTAACATAAAACCTATGTATCATATAGGCTATATTATTATTATTATTATTATTATTACTAATCTGTTCTGTGGTGTAATGAGAAACGTCCCGTGTAGGCTAATGAAACCTCAAAGTTATATTTAGCCTTTTAAAACAATTAAGCCGCAAAAAAGACATTTCTTAAGATTTTTTTCACATGTAATTATTTAAGCTACACTAAATTTAAAGTTAATCAAATGTTAATTTTTATAATCAGTTTTATTTTTAATTGTTCCTACTAGATCTGATTGGCATTTATATCTTTCAAATGACTTACGTTACCTAAAAATTAACCAATGAATATTTTGTCAACCACTGGATAACAATTATCTTCTTATCTATCTTAAATTACGGCACAGATGTCAGGCTAAAACCAAGGATTATTTTCTGCATGAATGTGAAATCTACCATTAGGGAAAACAGCTTATCTGAGGTGGTACTGAGCCTCTGTTTACAGCTATCAGTCAGACAATGTGATTACTGTGATTACTACAGCGCCATCTTTGCTCACAGAATGTCACTGATTCTAAAAGATATCAAGATAACATATCAGTCCTGATCTCATTAACTGCTGTTAAACTGTGCTTAACAGATGTTTAATGCATCTTAACTGCACTTAAATACATTGATTAACAATGATGGTCTTACAGGTCAATTAGAGAAAAAAAAGTATGGGATATAATCTAATGTTACTTTATACTACTGTTTTGTGAACTGACTACATCTAAAATCGTGAATTTAGATTGTTTAATAAAAGTTGTTCTGCATCCTGTTCTTATTTCAGACCTTAAAAACTGAAATATAGCAAATTCTTGCACACATCAACAAGGTTTTTTCCAAATGGTGTATCTGCATCCAATACTTTCACAGGCTGTAAATACAGTCATTATGTGCCTAATTTTCATTTCTATAGACATTTATGAGAAACAGACCCCCTAATTAGCCAAACCACAGATTGGGCTGTGTGCCCAAGAGGGCCCTCTCAATTCATCAGCCATGATAAAGGGGGACAAGCCAGGGCCTGTGTGGCTACTGCACCTGGGGCAGCGGGCCGCTTTGACACGGGTGGGATTCTGTTTCCATCAACAGGATTAGGCTCTCATGAGTCAGTTCTTGGAGTTAAGATTGAAATCTGTTTGGGCTGTTTCACGGCGGCTAATGTGAGAGAATTTCCCTCTAATTGTTTACCATGTCAGGCCCGGCAATTCAGCGTCAATTAAACAAAGCCCAGTAAACAGACACATTCAGCTCAAACTCAGCGACATGATGTTTAAACAGAAGGAAGTTTGTGTATGGCCCCGTTACCAAGCATCCTCAGTTGGTGGCATCTTTTGTGTCAAACAGGGGTGCAAAGTCTTAATTATGGCAAAGTAAAGGGTAGAAAAACAGAAAACTGTAGACAAAGATGCCTATTTTGGATCTTTGGTAACTGTTTAGAAAGCAAAGAGGAGGTTTAACAAGTTACTAATGCCACACAGGTTGATGTAGAAACCTCAGGGTTAGTTTGACTCTAAGTTACAGAACACCAAAAACAACAGGTGATGGAAGTCGACTGATTTATACAGCACATGATTTAGAAGTTATTATAGTCCATGAAACCACTATTACTCTTTTTTTTCATTATTAGCATACTTTTTGTAGCACAAGTGAAACATTTTAATTTTTGTTTTGCAGAAATAAGTCACAGTAACAGGGGTTAAATTGAGCAAGATCTAGATGAAAAAGTATTTTCAAATAAGGGCTCCCATAATGTCTCATTTCAAAACAGAAATTTTGTGTCTCCAGGGACCCAAACATAGAAAAATACACACGGAATTGCTTTAACATTTACATTTGTACTGACTTTGTTCACTTAAGGAATGTAGTCTAAAAATGTCAAAGTGTCTCAAAAATAAAACAGACGAGTAATGATAGTCAGCTAGCAACATATGTCACCAACAAAGTCAAATGACAACACACACAACTGACTTTTACATTATCAAAATAGTTTCTTTGTTTAGGAAAAATATTAATTGAAATGATGCTGCAATGATGACTTTTTCTTCAGCCTTAAGTGTCCTTTACTTAATGTACATTTCATTCTCTTCTCTGCTCTTTTAAATGACTTTGCTAAAACTGAAATTCATACAATTGTATCATTTCAAAATCAAACTTGTGGTTAAGAATGAGAGTATCACAATTGTCACAATCAAGCCACAAGTGTCAGCAAGTAATTTATGGCATTTTTAGGTTCAGGTTTGCAAGAGAGATCCCAACACATTCAGCAACTGAGCTGAAATCTTGTCTATTTAATTAGAAAAAAAGTAGTGTTGTTACATAACACTGTTTTGCGATTGAGGATACAATAAAACAATATTTAAGACCTTTAAGTTTGGAAAAGACATCTTCAAACACCTTTAATATCTTCATTTTTATTTTTATTTTTAGCTTAATGATATAATTGTAATTGCTGTCAACCAATTAAATATTGTCAAGTAAAGAAACTACATTTAACACAAATGTCCTACTGCATGCTTAAAACACATTAATCTTGGTTATCTGCATCTCATATAAGAATCAATTTGTATGACTGATTTTACCCCTAGTTGCTGCAAATCTGTATCTGAAATTAGGTATAGCATTTTAATGTTTTTGCTTAATCTGAAGGATTTGTATGCACGTCCTAAAGCAAATAAGTATGCTCAAATAAGGTTTAAAATACAGAATTAAGTATTTTCAACATGTGACGTTTGTACTTTTACATAAACAGCTGAATTTTCATTGTGTAATGTTGGTACTTTTACATAAGGAGCAGAATTCTCCTCCAGATCCGCATGTATGAACATGAGTCATTTACACGCAGGC
>JAPSES010000236.1:10067202-10081031 GCA_029822895.1 Maxillicosta whitleyi
TTTTAATGTTTTTGCTTAATCTGAAGGATTTGTATGCACGTCCTAAAGCAAATAAGTATGCTCAAATAAGGTTTAAACATGTGACATGTGACGTTTGTACTTTTACATAAACAGCTGAATTTTCAATGTGTGATGTTGGTACTTTTACATAAGGAGCAGAATTCTCCTCCAGATCCGCATGTATGAACATGAGTCATTTACACGCAGGCCCGTCGTTACCTGTAACAGACCTGATTTAACTCTTGAACCCGTATCTTTAAACCCGATACCCGATTGTATTGAAATCCTGCAGCTCCGTCTCGTCTGCCGTCAACAGTTTTATTCGTCGTGTAAAGACAGAGACCGCCTGCAGGCCCCCGCGAGGATTATTCATCCTGACAATGGTGAGATTTGATCAGTCGCGCCAACAAAACATCATTGTCTTCTCTTCAAATGTCACACTCAGGTGTCAGTGAGTGCACCTACTGTTTGGAGATCGTGTCAGAAAACCACCAACTGTGTTTTGACACATTTATACTCTTCCTACAGGCAACGTCATCAGCATTTTATGAATGAAAAGAACTCCAGACGGATCACTTTGCTTGATCCCAATGCTAAGTCAACGGGGTTAGCTAGCTTTCTAGTTACTTCACGTGAAGACTTTATCACATTTTATAGCGATAAATTTGATATGATACTGTCTATAAAGTATTCTGACTTGACATGATACAACAATTAACTTACTGAGTTCTCCTGTTTGGAGGGAGCACGTCCACAAGTTATAACAGAATGCAGTCCTTCCGTTTTCCCACAAGATGGCGGACAATAACCGCTGTTAGGTCCGAACTGAGCCGGAGTGTGACACACAACCACAACTGGTACTGTCTTATGTTCTAGGATATTTATAGTTTGAGGAAGATTAAAAGTGGTAAGATTAAAAAACAACACAATGCTATAAGATATTTTGTGGATCCCTGTAAGTTATTATCCCCAGTCGATCCCGAGCTAAAAGTGCGCATGCGCAAAAGTGCCACAAAAATCATCATGTATCAGTATTTTTTTCCTGCATAAATCTCTTCAACCATTTCAGTTCTGCTTAAAACTCCCAAAAATTTCAATAAATGATTTTCAGGATTTTAGCTTTATAAATGTTAGTTTGAACATGTTATATCTTATGTATAAAAAATAAAAACAAACACAAAAAATGAGTAATTAACAGTTTGAGGTTATTGCAGGTGAGTCGAATCTAACAGTAGCAATAACACTGATTTCACATTAGTATTGTTTTATGTGAGATTTAAAAATTATTATTATAAACATTTCACAAAAAGTATGAATGAAATCAGCATTATTGCTAATGTTTGACATGTCTGACATGACTGATATAAAACAGTGTTAAATTGTGTTGCTATTAAATGACAGAAATGTACAAAAATGGCATGAACATTTACCCTATAGGTAAATAATCTAAAACTAACTCACTGCTCCTCACTCAGGTGTTATATATTTTGTCCAAAAAGAATGTTACAGGTTTAGAGATGTGCAAAAATTCACCTAAATACTGTGAAACAATTACTGTATCTTACTAATAATAGCTATAATTAGAAGTGTCTCCCTCTTATATACATGCCCATTAATTAATCATGCATGTGGCTTAAAGGTATGAGGGGGTTTTCAGTAGCAAGCATTAGAGAAAGGTAGCACATTGACACTTGAAGTGTTTAGGCTAGCATTAGTGGTGATATTTGTACACAACTGAGCTGCAGAATACAATAAATTTGCAAACATCATGTGACAGGTGAAATCTGTATAAAGTGATGTAAAATGACAGTAATGGTAAATGATGGTGGTGCGTCATTGATGTGTCATTGTTTGCAGGTTTTGTGGGAAAAAATCCTCTTTAAGACCCTCCCAAAGCAGCTTACACAGCACTGAACTGGCTTTTCTTTCATTTCTCAGGCTGATGTGTCACTAATTTTAGGTCAGGTTAGTTAATTATGTCACTTTGTCATTTTTAGCTGGGTCATGCATATATTTTGTGGACTTCACAGTATAGGCTAGTTTTAACTAGTTTTGACATGCAATGAGTAAGCTTTATGCAAAACAACAAATGACAAGAGTAGGGCTGGAGGTTAGAAGAGTAAAAGTAAATTTTGCCCCAGTAAACCGTAGAGTAAAAGTAGTACAAGTATGATAATACTGGTGATTTCCAGGTACTTATAGGTATATCAGACTTGGATTTGAGTAATGAAATCATAGTTAGCATTCTAATTTTTCACAAAATTGTCTTTTATTAATTCGCAGTTAGCCTATATTTTAAAATGTGTTTGCACACAGTATAGATGCTCTCTTTTTATGATTTGTCGACTACAACTCTTTTCTAAAGTTTGATCAATTTATAAAATATCTGTAATCCCAGTAAAACATATAATTATTTGTATTTATGTAAAGTTATTCTTATTTATAATTTAATCATGAAGATGGTCTAGGATTTTTGTGTATAAGCTCAAACATTCTAATGTACAGTTTTCATCAGCTAGAACTTCCTCTTCATCATTTGCCAAACCGCAGCGTTACACATTAGCTCGTGTTAAGATATTTTTAGACATCTGGTCCTCCGCGAGGCTGCTTCTTGGTGTTTTCAGCCTTAAGGCAGTCTAGCTCCTTCACATAAAACTATTTGACCCATTTTCACTGCTTCTTTCCTTGAAGTGAAACAGCACAAGTTTTTGTAAAGCGAGCCAGTAACGCTGAGCAGTGTTCAATTAAGGCAGCAGACGCGTGACGGCGGCCTCGGGGCCTGAGGTGTGGGGTGACCTTGGCTGACACCAGTCTGTCTCTGGTTTCTGTCCTGACTACAGAACCCTGCAGACCTCATCAGAAGGATTAATTATCTGCTTTGAACAGCTGCTTGTTGTAACTATTAAACAAATCTGTTTATGTGCATAAAATAAATCATGTGTTTTTCAGGGTTAGGACACATTGGTTCTAATTGTATTTTTGTTTTCATACTGTTTTTGTCATTACCTTTAACCTCCTGAGACCCAGTAAAGCTGTGAAACTCTTGTCCCTTAGTTTGCATCCTCCAGCTGCCCAGAATTTGTACTGCTCCTCTTTTTTTTTAATAATCTCCCTGTATTTATTCTTCATTTTATGTTTTTCTGCATAAACTTGTGTAATGTTCAAAGAACCCAGAGTTATTTTAACACTATGATTGTTTTTAAGTGAGAAATATGGAAACTGTAAGCACCCAGTTCATGTTATTTATTTATTTTTTGTTTTTTACACTTATAAAATAAGAAATATGAAAAGGACTCTAACACATAATATCTGTATGAATGGTAATGTTGGAGATATTTTGTCACTTTCAATAAAAAAAAAAAATTAAAAAAAGAAAATTGTGTCCCTTATACAGGACAAAAAAAATACATTGATGGGTCTCAAGATTTAAAGACAGGAAATTTGGGGTGACAGGAAATAAACAAACCTCAATCAATTGATTTTCTTTCTTTTTTTTTCTTTTTTTTTTTTAGATCAACAGAGTTTCTTTTATGCCATCTTCAATCTTCTAGCCTCCACCTCTACTTTTACAAGCCACACAAGTTACTTATACAGTCACAGAAAAAAATATTACACCATAAAAAGTAATCAAAACAACAGTTATGCAATCATGTTGTATCATGTGACTAAGAAAAGAAAACATGGAATGTCTAAAAGCAGTGTTTTTGTCAGAACGATGCCATAGATAATGATGTAAGAACTGAAGTGATCAAGAAAACATGGAAAATGAATAGATATCAGCTCTGAAATGAAACTATTATCAGCTATTTTTGTTGTTATCATTATATTTGTCCAAACGAATGCACCTTTAATTGTACCTGGCATTAAAATGAACAAAAAATTGAAGAAAACGGGGTGGTCTAATAATTTTTTCCACCACTGTATGATCAGGTCACATATGACAATAGGGATGAAAGAACATAATAATAGAATTAAACCATAATCCTTATCTTACTTTTATGTAAATGTTTATAAATGACCTCCTAAAAGCTTCATTGTGACTAAATACTGAATTCCCATTCCGTTCGGTCTCCGTGGATAACATCCTCCCTGTCCTTGTTTTTACCTCACACAGACTCCTGAAAAGCTGTTTACTCTGGGTTAACCATACGGCAAGACATGTGAGAAATCATTCATTTCTCAGCGGACTCATGGGTTAATAAGTTATCTGGAGACAAAGAGCTGACAAGCCCAACACTACAATCCAAGCAATGGCCTTCCTTCCTTTGGCTCGGGTCAGAGGGGTTATCAGTGACAGGGGAACAATAGGAAGTGGTGCGACCAGTCACACCGAAGCGCTGCCACTCACCTCTCGCATGCCTCCACATAGATTGCATAGAGAGTTACTGGGAAACACAGCTATCCTTCCACGGGGCTCTCATCACATGCAACACACCGGCTCCTGTGCTGTCACCACTTTGGTCAGGGTGTCACGTAGCATGAAACAGCCCCCTGACCTCATTTATTACTGCTGCACACTGACAGCGATCATTTCAGGGAAAGTGTTTTTTTTAGCATTTTTTTGTTGTTGTTGCAGAATTAGGGTTAATGCTTCAGGTTGAAAATGCGCCGAATAGCATAGAAAACAACTTGCATAGTGTCAAAAGTGGAAGATCAGAGTGACAAAGTGTATGTGTGATGATGACGATTGAAAAGTTAAAGCAACCACTGAGCAGGAAATTGTTTTTTTGTTAATCTTTTACCATTATATGTAATGCTGTCGGATTCCCGTCACTGCTGCATGTGTACAAAAGTTATTTGAACTCTATATACAGTGGGTTTTATTTTACTTTACGGCTTCTAATCTTATTCTTTAATTACATTACATTTGGCTGACCCTTTTATCCAAAGCCACTTAAGGTATATAGGCATGTATAGCATAAAGAGCCTTGCCCAAGGACCCACCTGGGATTTGAACTGGCAACGTTCCACACGTATTTTCTATTATGTATCGTGATTTTTTTATGAGATGTTTTTAACGAGATGCTTTTGCCAACCCACAAGGAACACTTCCTCCTTCAGTTTATCACAAACATTTAAGATCAACACATTTGGAAGTTTCTGGTTTCCATTGGACAGGATGTGAATAAAAAAAACTGTAATCTAATAAGGAACTAAAACTGTCAAACCAATGTACTGGAATATCTGAGATGTGGTGAAAAAGGAGTATATTCAATTCAATTCAGCCCAATGTGCTCCACAACAGGTGTATAATGTAAAAACAATCATAAGAAAGAGAGTGTAAGTGCAAGTAAACAATCACATGTACACACTTAACCTCACACGTGTGCACATACCCACATATGTACACACACAAGTCAACAGAACAAATGAAAAAAAAGGTCAATTTTAACCAGTTTTTAAAAACAGCCCCTTAGATTGGAAATGTTTTTGAGATGATACATTTTAATAACTTTAAAAATTTACATTATCAATAATTACACCCAGATTTCTTACTTAATTTTTACTGTTAAGAGAGAAAGAGTTGAGGTGTGCTGTGATTTTCTGTCTCTGAGTATAGGTTGTATAAAAATAAAGTACATGGAAAACTATGTAATTTTATATTTGAATGTCTAAAAGTGATTGACATTCCTGATTTTATTTTTTTTTTTTTTGCTTTTCGTTATTTAAAAGCTGAAAGTAGTGATGGAATAGAAAGCTATATGTACCTATAAGTTCCCACAATTAGCATTGTATCAACCAGCTATAAAATGAAATAGTAATATACAACCTTTACAATAATGGGTCTATATTAATAATCCTAAACTAGAACATCTATTTTCTTCATTATGACGAATATAAATTATAACAGCACAACTTACAGTTTTTTACAGTACATGTGAAGTTGAATTACAGGACTGCGTTACTGTACGGTATATTTTTCAGTTAATATTTTCACTAAAAACTTCAATTGTGATGTGATGGTTTACCGTGTGAAGTTGAAGCATGCATTTCTGAACAGGTTTTATTCAAATGTAAGTATTTTTTGTCATTTTCAGTCACCAGTTTACCCCTAACAGAGACGGTAGACGAGTGGTAATAAAATCAAAATTGGGACCTTGGCCCTTGTAAAAGTGTTATAAACAGATTTGGTCTGTAACACGATCACAGGGTATTCAGGGTGTCTCCTCCCCAGTAAGGAAAAGGCGTATTGCGCAGGTTGCAACCTTGTCAAATTCAGCCTGTAAATCACAGCCGGGTCGAGCAGACTTGCAGTGCACACCCACAGACGTGAAGTCTATACACACGAGGCTAACTCAGTCTGTGTGCGTGTGTGTGTGTGTGTGTGTGTGTGTGCGTGTGCTGTGCCCTGGCTGCACTCTGGATCTGAGTCAGCCTGTTGGTGAGAGTGGGTGTAGCGCCATTGAGGGTATGGGCCATCCCCTCTGTAACCTCAGTCTGCCTCCACGCCGCTTCGTCACTGGGCAGAATGACTGCACCACAGTACAGGTCCTTCGTTTTCCAGCGCACAAACAGCCACTCTGCTGCCTCTGTGGTTTAACAGCCACATATTTCCTATTCCAAATCTGCAGGCTGTTTGTTTCCTGTTGATGTGGATCACCCACTGTGTTAAACGACTCTCCTAAAACCACTCAGTGCACGAGGTTATCAATAGCCGACAACAGAGTGAGGTAAACTGTGGACGCGAAATCCCCGGTTTGTTTAATCACAGCTGGTTGTTTGTGGCACAACATTTGTTAATGATGTGTCGCCTGGAGGCTGAATGGCACATTCTTGCACTGATACTTGAGATGTTTTTAACTCTTTTGGCATTGAGGTCCAGAAGACTGGATCAAGTAGGACTGAAAGCAGCTAAATTAACACAACCAGTCAGTCAATGCTGGCCTTTGCCACCTGAGAGGGTGGGAGAATTCGCATTGAGGTTGCACCATTCACGCCACAATATGGTGGGTTCCTGACAAGTGCTCCAGAGCTTGTCTGGGTCTGGGGGAGAGTAGCTCTCCAAGGAAAGACACTCTTCACTTGTATGATGTCAGAGGCCAAATGGGGAGCTTAGGTAACAAGAGGCAAGTTGAAGCTTATTTGTTTGCTGGTTGCCACAACAGAAAGGGTAATAAGTAGTATTGGCTAATGTTCCCACCGCTTAATGAGAAGCAACAAAAGCAAGCGGTCAGAGGTCGGCACTGCCAATGCCATCAGCTCCCAAACCCTCTCAGCACTTCAACCCTTTCACAGAATAATCAGACTTTATGCTCCAGTGATCAGAACATGTGCGGTCAGGCTTAAAACAATTAACCTACATGTCATAAAGCAAGACCAACAGAAAACGAAAAAGAGCACCAAACATTTAGTTAAATAGTACCCATACATACATACACACATACATACAGACACACATATATACACACATACACACACACACATACATACAAACACACACATATATATATATAGTACATACACACATATATACATATATACACACATACATACATACACACAGACATACAAACACACACATATATATATAGTACATAGACACATATATACATATATACACACATACATACAAACACACACACACATATATATATATATATATAGTACATACACACATATATACATATATACACACATACATACATACACACATACATACAAACACACACACACATATATATATATAGTACATACACACATATATACATATATACACACATACATACATACACACATACATACATACACACATACATACAAACACACATATATACATACATACACACACACACATATATACATACATACACACATACACACACACACATACATACATATATACATATATACACACACATACATACATACATATATACACACATACATACAAACACACACACACATATATATATAGTACATACACACATACATACACATATATACATACAATCACACATACATACAAACATACATACATATACATACATATATAAATATATACACATACATACAAACACATATATACATACATACACACATACATATAATCACACATACATACAAACAAACACACATACATACATATATACATGCATATATAAATATATACACATACATACAAACACACATATATACATACATACACACATATATATAATCACACATACATACAAAAAAACACACATACATACATACATACATATATACACACATATATACATACATATACATACATATATAAATATATACACACAAACACACACACATACATATATACACACATACATTCCAACACACATATATACATACATACACACACATACATACATACATATATACATACATATATACACACATACATACATATATACAAACACACATTACATTTAGCAGATGCTTTTATCCAAAGCGACTTACAATAGGACATACCGGTACATACATCATTAATATGTTATGTGTGATACAACCTGTGATATAATACTGAGGTCATTTCTGTTTACTGGATGCTTGCAACATTTCATTTGTGAAATCCTTCAGCTGAACTTCTAAAGGTCAATAAAATTGTCATGGTGAGCAATACCTCAGCTCAGGAAAACAGTTGTGTAATGGCTCCTGTGACTTTTGACAGTATTATTTTAAACAGTAATTTTCATGAATATCTGAGATAAAAACTGGTGACATGAATTTTAAAACCGGCAGTAACCAGAGAAAGTTGGCACACAAAAAACACAGATTTACATAATAGTAAATGTAGAATTCAGCATTTTATTGGGGTTTGCACAGTAATAGTGATTAAAAGAGACAATAACACAGTTTCTGCTGGTTATTGGAGGAAAGCATAACAAAAAGGGGCATTAAATGGCTTTACCTGACTCGAGTTCCACGCCTTGATGACCTTTTGATCAACGTCTTTTGTTACATTTAAATATGAAATTACAGTTCAGTTCTGCCAAAGGATATTCTGTGATCATTTTCATGTGTCTGTCATTAAACCTGCACAAAAGCTACTACAATGGTTTTGATAAAACTTCTTGGAAAGATAGATCACGGTTGCTTGCCTCTTAGTTTTGGAAGAGACTGGAATATATTTTACCTTTCAGAACACTGGAGGGCAGTTTATCCCCAGGTTCACTTAGAAGGAAGACTTCTGTTATGATAAAACTGGTTAAACTAACCACTGACACCAACTGAAAGAGGAACCATAGATCATTGTTGGAGGTTTAATGAAACTATTAAACAAGAAGAGTTTACTGTTGGCCTTGGTAGAATGAGTTTCTGTTCTGAATTTTATGTCTGGTTTTTTATGTTGATGGTTGTTAATTACAAAATTATATTTTTTGTAAAAGTAAAGTAGGCTACATAGTAGTACCTTTTCAATTTGTTTGGAAATGTGAAAATAAGAGAGAAGAAATAACTAATGAGCTTTAATAGATGCCTGAAAAGATTTTCCCCCATTTGTGCACCTAAGCTGACACACACACACACACACACACACACACACACATATATATATACATACATATATATATATATATATGTAAGATGAGGAAAAAAAGGAGGAAAAATGTCTTACTTTGGTGTAAGAAATATATAAATGGCAACAGAAACAGTGGTTATGCAATTAAGTCCTAACTCCTGTGTGTATCATATGAGTAAAACAGACAGAAAATAAAACATGGAATATATAAAAGCACTGTTTTTGTCAGTACAATGACATAGATAGTGATGTAAGAACTAGTATTTTAATAATATTTTAATAAGTATTTTTGGTTTTTATCAAGAAATGGATAGATATCAGCTCTGAAATTAAACTACTCTGAGTTATTTTTGTTGTTATCATTATATTTGTCCAAACAAATGTACCTTTATTTGTATTAAAATGAACAAGAAATTGAAGAAAACAAGGGGTGGTCTAATAATTTTTTCCGTGACTGTACTGTGTAAGTACTGATATAGCATCAAAAATATATAACATACAGTTTTTAAGAAAGAAATCAATGTCAGAAGCTGAATTAAATTCCCTGTATGAGCAGCAAATCAGTTTTCATACTCAGTATTGGAAACATGTCAACTCTATTGTCTCTATTAAATGAATCATTTGGAAATTCAAATCTGATGTTAAAAAAGTTATATTCCAGTCTTCCACCTGACAATAGTGATTTCCTGCCAATGTGAAGAAGAGCCAAAAAAATGAAACACCTGCCTGAGTTTGGACGATAAAGCCTTTTCTCTGGTATGATGTCATCACCTTCCCAGAGTTCACTGCAAGTTCTCGTCTTATCTGGTATGATTGTTAAACCACAGTGGGCTGTGACCGTGTTGTAATACTGGTGGACGCCTAAAAGCTAAAATTTCTCATCTGCAGTTTTTCAGCCTAAGTCAGTGCTTCCCAAACTTTTTTGGCTGCTGACCCAGTTTCAACATCGCAAATTTCTGGCGACCGCAGACATTCAAAATGGAGGCGTTTTGTTTTGGGTTTTTTTTTTGTAAAATCCATTCGTTTTTGATGACATAATAAAGTGACTGGATGGCTTAGTGGTTTACACTGCTGATTTTGGAGCAGAAGGTTGCCAGTTTGAATCCCAGGTGAGCCCTTGGGCAAGGCCCTTTACACTATACATGCCTTATACCTTGTAAGTCACTTTGGATAAATAATAGTCTGCTATAATATGTTGCAAATAACTGTTAATTTCAGATGACATTTAGGTTATATAATGCAGCTTTTTGGTGTCTGCTTCTCAGTTTCTCAAATTGGAGATGTCTTCACGGGGCAGAGCAGGTGAAGAAATCTTTCCATTCTCTGTGTGACTGTGTCCAGGTCGTAACGCACATGGTCACATGATCAGCTCAATCAGGATAGGCCCTCTCAGGTATTATATCCTGCATTTTATTTGAACTCAAGTCAAATCAAATTTTATTTATATAGTGCCAAATCATAACAAACGTTATCTCATGACACTTTACATATGGATCTGGTAGAAACCAGACTCTGAAGCCAATTTACAGGAACCCAACAGAATCCTCCAGGAGCAAAGACTTGTAACTGGTGACAGTGGAAGGAAAAACATCCATTTAACAGGCAGAAACCTGGAGCAGAACCTGAGTCCTGCAGGATGGACGTCTGACAGGACCAGTTAGTAAAAGAAAAAGAGGGTAAAGGAAGAGAAAAGGAGAGAAAGAGATGGACAAAGACTGGGGAGGGAGGGGGGGGACACATGGATGCAATTTGTGCACAGCTGGTGTTTATATAATTACATGTATGGAACTATATGATAGACTCTATCACAACTATATGCATAAATGAGTGATGATGATGATGATGATGAAGGCAGAAGGGGGGCAGGACCACAGCAGCAGGTCCAGATTTTGAGCTTGATTTTCAATTTTTTTTTTTTTTTTTAATTGGAATTTGTCAAATACAAATACATTTCAAAATGGGTACAATGCAATGCATGACTATAAGTTCCCAAAAAGAGGAATCGAGGATGAGTAAATAAATACACACACAGTACATGCACCAAACCAAACCACAAAGTATCAACAAGAGGAAGAAAAAACCCCACAGAGGATGTCATATGCTCTTTATTTCGTTAATTTATTTTTATTTAACTAAGCTACATATTTGATTTTTGACATTTTTGTTAACATGTACTGGTGAAGTTTGTGACATTCAATTAATACATTGTGTTAGAAAACAATTGTTTTTTCCTCTTAAAACATTTTTTGGATGACAAATATTACAAAATTATATAACAAAATTCAACTGATAATGTCATAAAAATTCAGAAGATTGGATTTTTCTAAATCAAATTAGCATAAATACCTGACCTGAGTGAGAAAAATGGATGTCATTTTTGGATTCACCAGTGTAACCAAGTGTAATGAAACATATTGAATCATTAAGAAATATTTTTTAATTGCAGTTTTGTTTTTTATCAATTACAGGTAGTCCTGGTTACAAATAAGTTCCGTTCCTACGCTGTCGACGTAACCCGAATTTCCGTGTAAGTCAGAATTAACCCTTTAGTACCCCTAAATACCCCCTAAATCTCTAAATAACTATCCAAACACATGTATTATACTTCATATTAATAAAATAAAGCAAAAAATAAGATACTGTACTTACTGTACGTACATTATACTGTACGTATGTACAGTAATAGCGGACAAGACTCCGGTGTCGTAAAGTCGAAATAACATAAGTCAGCTACGTCGTAACCTGAGGACTACCTGTTCTAGAAATTCCAGGCGACCCCAAGGTTGAAAAACACTGGCCTTAGAGTGATGATGATTTCTTTCGGTTTCGTCCCTTTTCGGGGTCGCCACAGCGAATTGATTTGACAGAGGTTTTTACATCGGATGCCCTTCCTGACACAACCAGGCTTGGAACAGGCACAATGAGGCTTGCACCCCCTTGTGGCCACATTGGGATATATAGCTTAAAGAACCTGGGTCTCACACTAACAGTCTTCCACGCAATAGTCAGTGGCGTTAACCACTGAGCTACCCAGTCAGCATACACATAATAGTTTGTGTGTTCTGTGTCCAATCTAGTCAGTGATAACTTTTATTGCAAAATCAAGGCTTTTTTAAATTTTCCACTCTGCACTATGTATTCACGGAACAAATGCCATTACCATACTGTCATATTCACCGTGTAGTGCTACGAGTCAGCATTCATGCTTTGAGCAACGCTGCCTACTGGATATGTCTTCGAATAAGCCTCACAGCGGTCAGAATGAAAGCCTCTATGCGATGGCACGTTGACTATAGATCCCGAGGCGATGGGTTGCAGAGAAAGACGAGCCAACAAAGACCATATACTTGAGCAACTCCGCACTTCACAATTTTAATCAAACTACACAGAGCTGAGCATGCTGGGAGAAAGTCTACCCCCACTGTAGCCTGGGAAAATGCCAGCTTGTCATGAGAACTTCCAAACAATCACTCCTTTCCCTCCTCTACTCTTTCAGAGCTCCCACTGTGTTGTAATATAACCTTAGGAGGGGGTACCAGGCCTGGGAGAGGTTAGTGCTGTCAGTGGGTACATTATAGTTGAAGCTTCAAGGCTGCCACACGATATTACTAAATACTAGCTGCTGCGTAGATGTTGCTGAGGTGAAGTGCTTGGTTTTTGGCAGGTGGGGAGCCGGGTGGGGTTGGGGCTTTCACAGTGGGTCGTGGTTGATTAAAAGTGTTTCAGCGCAGTGGTGACCGGTGGTACCCAACCGCTCGCCATGCGGAAACTAATAGCATCATATATTACCGTTCGAGAGTGTTCCCACAAGAGTCTGAGAAGGTGAGCATGTGGAGACAGATTTAAAAGGGTGAGGTCTTTTTAATATTGAGTGTCTGAAAGGATAGTGTTGGTCTCTGTCAGGTTTTTTTTTTTTTTTTTTTTACTTTTATGAGCTCAAAGAACGGTTACAGCAAATACGTGAAGTAACAGTTTAATCCTGACATTCACATAATTCACAGTTACCAGACTTTAATGTTATCTGAACCTTAATTATGGCACCTGAAGTGCACACAGAGTCATTTCATTATCATAATCTCCAAATGTACTGCAAATTGTAACTAAATTTTCAGAAAATCAGCAGAACGTACAACCTAATGCGTGTTTCCATCCACTAGTGTGATGTGAATATTAACCCATAAAGACCTAGTGCTACTTTAACAATAAAACAGTATAAAAAGGCAATGGATGGGTGCGAACACACCGCCTTTGGTTCTGATTCCAGGAGACATTCGGTGGATTTAACTGCACCAATAGTTCTGATCCTTCCATGGGTCAGTACTGCAGTGGTTCATAATGTTGGAGCTGGAAC
>JAPSES010000236.1:10087078-10102820 GCA_029822895.1 Maxillicosta whitleyi
GATCACCCCCAAAAGTTAATCATTTCTTCCTTGTGCCATTGGAAACAAATCCTGAAAATTTCATCAAAATCCATCCATAACTTTTTGAGTTATGTTGCTTACAGACAGACAGACAGACAAATGCCACCAAAAATATAACCTTCTTGGTGGAGGTAAATATCAGCCTCATGGAAAATGAAGATAAAGAATAATAGATGCACAGAAAAAATAGTACGTTATTAACAAAGGTATACATTTAAATGCACTCATGTAATGTGTCTTGGGTCTAAATATTTGTCTGTTTTTAATGTTAATCACTGAATAAATATTACTGATGTCCTGCCAAGGATGCCAATGCATCGGATTGTAGAGCTGAATTTATTTACACCGACAGGCCAGGGGATTTATGTGACCACTAGAGGGAGTAGTGAGTCACACTGGGGAAAACGCCTTTGACAAAAAGTATCGTAAAGTGACCAGATGGGATGAGAACTGATAGGAAACAACTTTTAGAATCAAAGAAAGTGATAAAGTGATTAAAAACTATAAATATTGATGTTGTTTTCACCACTGAACACATCTCTAATGATAAGACAAGGTTTTTTGGAGTCATTCCTTGATGAGAAAGTGGGTCTAAGGATGGGAGTGGCCCAGGACATTGATCCATTTGCTTCACCGACTGTTTACGACTGTTTTATTTTTTTCAAAATTAATTCAACAATTTCTGTAAAGCCCTGTGAGGTAACTTTGTTGTGATATCAGGCTCTATAAACAACGCCATTGGCTTTGGTGCAGAAGATTGCCGGTTTGAGACCCAGGTGGCCCCTTGGGAAAGGTCCTTTGCACTATACATCCCTATACCTGTAGCCACAAGGGGGCAGTGTCTCATTGTGCCAGTCCCAAGCCTGGATAAATACAGAGGGTTGTTTCAGGAAGGGCATCTGACATAAAAACCTGTGACAAATCAACATGCGAATGTGATTCGCTGTGACGACCCCTGAAGGGAAAACACATTCATGAACTATTAGGGTCCAAATACACAAATAAATGAACCAAAGACCAATAAAAGTGGGTTTATATAAATATGACCCCTTTAAATGTGAAGGCACAGCAGCCAATAGGAGTCAGTAATGCTTCATAAAAGCTTGGGAGAAAAGCCGAAAGAAACATTTACTCTTTTAAATAAGGCTGAAAAAAGAACTGTAACTTTTGAGAGTCAGTTCACAAACACTCGTAGATGATCCGTAAGACGGATTAGTAAAGGACTAAAAGAAGACGTCTTGCAATGGTGCAGGAATTTTAAGGTTTACTGCGTTCTTGAAGATGTAACCTTATATAATTTCTCATGACCTAAAGTTCCTCTGCTGTGTGTGCCGAGTGTTGCCTCTTTGACTCAGGAGGACAAAAAGCTACAGTAAATGCACCAAGAAAGGCATCTGTCACCAACGTGAGTGCGCACACATGAAAGAAATATAACAGTTGTAAAATGTGGACACATGCGGTCATGACAAGACCTCCAAATCCCCATCCCGTTCCACATATGCCAACAAACAACCCACAATTCCCTTCAGTGGGGCTGACTTTGCATGAACATATTTGCACATTGTGATTGCCAGCTTTCTGACAGCCCCTTCTGGTGAGAGAGCGAACAAACATGTCCGTCTCCCCCGTGGAGCTGCTGTAAACCAAAGACTGAAAGAGGCAGAACAAAAGGAGGGAAAAGAGCAGCCGGAAAGGTAAAGAAAAGTAGGGAGAAGTCTGAAAGCGTCGGAGTTGAAACAGTGAAACTAAATAGACAGTGTTTGCCTCCTCCACTGCTGATACATCTGTGCTCCTCTTAACCTACGGTAAAACAAACTCCAATGACAATGAGGGAAAAGTCACAAATACTGCCGCACTTACACAGTTGAAAGTTACACTATGATATTTTGGTCAGCGATGCAGAGTTTCACATCAGCTCACATATAGGAGCCTCAAACAACAGGTTGGTTTTCATTTTTAACCCTTAAAGGGCTCCTTTTATTAGTCTTTGGTTCATTCATTCACCAGACAACAACTTTCCACCTGAGAATCAAACTGGCAACTATCCAGCCTTGATTAGGATGTGGAAAAATGGAAGAAACATAGAACATAATTTAACAACTTTATGATGAAAAAAAAGGGAAGGATCTCCTGGAAAAGACAGTATGTCCTTAAAAATGTAGCCAATAAAAAATAAAAAACGAACATTAGTTTTGCTTTATTGTCAAATTTTTGTTTTGTTTTTTTCCTGGTCCTAACATCACAATTTTGCAATGTGATGAAAAAAAAGCTGGACAAAAAAGGAAAAATAACTAGTAGAAATAAACAAATATTTTTTGCACTACTTATGCAGTATAGATATTTTCTACAGCTCTACTTTATTACCACTCCCACCTACACAAACATATACACAAAAAGACAGGATGTAAAAAAAGACAAATAGTTACTTATATCTTTTTTTTTTAAATGTATCAAATGTGTCCAAATTTACCATCAGTGACATGCATGTGAACAACAAAACATATTATACACATAAATGTACAGTATATTCAATTAAATAAAGCATGTGAAAAGTAGAAAAAGCACAAAAAGAAAGAAAAAGCAAAATAAAACAGCTAAATACAAACAGAAATAATTGTATTTAAACTCACAATGTTATTTTCTTTTTCAGCCTCTTCCAATATTATTATAATTTTTTTTGATAATGTGGGGTTAGACTCCTCTCATATAAGGAGTTAAACCCAGTGAGTATGTGCGTTAAAATTGTGGATCACTGTAAGCGTTGCCCCAGGGAACTGTGGCAGGAACCACTTATCCTGCTCTAAAGGTGAGCTCTGGATTCAGTTTCATACCTATACATTAGAGATTATGGGTTATTTTATGGTCAAAGCATTATTGTTCAGTCATAGATTTAGGGTAGATAAGGTGAGTATGTATACAACACTATGTCCACGGGTGTAGATTCTGTTCAGTTCTAAAGTACAAAACTAAACTGTACTCTCATAAAGTGACATAATGTAAAGGCACCTGCTTATAGGATACTAAAAAGGCCATGTGCCCAGGAAACAGCTGCCCCTCCGTTGTCGTCTGGAGTTTTAGTTTATGGACAACATGAATCTCTTAACAACTGCGAAGTCTCTGTGAACGACAATGGCCTAAGTAGGAGGCAGAGTGAAGGGCACGCTGCGTTAAATGAAGTGCAATGTCAGCTTTTTACTTGTTTTTATTGGGCGGTCAAGTGGATGGCGCAGTCTAGGGAGGGGTAGGGTGTAGGAGGAGGGGGCTGCGTTTAAAGAGGAGGGAAGGTTTTTTTCACACTTAGGTGTCTATCCTGCTATTTAGTCCGTTTAATGTTGTGAGTGTTCATTGTTGGTAGTAACAGTGTCCAACACACACACACACACACACACACACACTTACACTGGTTGATGATTACAAGTAAAGTTTTCAGAAGTTGAAAAAAAAGGGAAAAAGAAAGTGTGTGTCATTCCAGAAATAGGTTTCAAGCTAAATAACAAGAGGAATAAGAATAATAAATACATTAAATTACAGTACAGTGAGGTCATGTGACACAATAAAGCTGAAAAACCGTTGTATTACAGTTAATGGTAAGAGACAGGCCATGTTTTTGATGCTGTTTGATTGATGTTTAGAAGAAGAAGAAAAAGAAGAAGTACTTTATTGATCCCAAAACTGGGAAATTTACATTCAAATAACAACTGATCAAGATAAATATTAACCACAGACAAACATACAGTTGAACTGACACGTCGCCAGCTTAGTTTCTTTAATAAAATGATGTTTGTCAGTTTGTTTAAAAGATAATTTTACAAGTGAAGAAAGTCGCAGCGGGTTGTAAAACTGAAAATACATCAAAGACAGACTGCACACGCACAGGTCATGGAGGTGACGTCACCATAACTGTCGTTCTCCAAGATCTGTTCACAGTTGCTGAAGTTGTTTCTGCAGCTTCGACGTGACCAGACTTGTAGTGATTTACACCACATTTAATATTTATTACCCTGCCCCCTAGATGGGAGGTATTGTTTGTGATTCTGTTTTATTTGTTTATTTTGGCGCGTTTCCACTCCATGGTACCGGCTCTACTCTACTCGACTCTACACGGTTCTTTCGCTTTTCCATTACGAAAAATGACCTGGAATCTGGAACCCGATACTAGTTTTTTAGTACCGCCTCAGTCGAGGTTCTGGAGCAGATACCAAAACGTGATGTCACGACACTGATTGGTCAGACCGTTTTCTCTGTGACCTGCGTTTTACAAAAATAAATAGTGAAACATGAATCCACATGATGACAGAACAAAACTACACCACAGAACGTAGATTCAGTCTTCGGTGGCGGACGTAAAAATCCAGACGAGAAAATACACGAGTGAGTTTTCGGCAACTCTGAGCAGACAGCGCGGAAGTAACGCGCCGTGTTGGAGTAACGAGTCGAGCTGCGACGAGCTGGTCCCATGTAAGTGGAAAAGAACCGCAGAAATACTAAGTAGAACCGGTACCATGGAGTGGAAAAGCGCCATTTGTTAACACTCTGGCATTAAAAGTATTAGTTGAATTCATACCATGTTGGGTTTGTGGATTATCAGTGACACAGAATAGATGTCATTACATTGTGGGTCAAGTTCTTTTTTTTTTTTTTTTTTTTTTAGGAATTAAAAAAAAATCTTTTTAACATATAATGGACGACATTTCAAATGTATTAAAACGTACATTTTCTTTCAATTCACTTCAAACCTGTTGGTTGATATGCTGACATCAGCACACACAGACATGATGACATCAGCTGGATGGTCGCCAAAATAAAATACAATACATGTGAGGGGTTTGTTGTGTCTGGTGCCACTTGTTTATCTTTTTCTTCAGGTAAAATGTGTCAGGACAGCAGCTGTTTTGGTTCAGCTGACGTGCATAGGTCAGTGATGAAGTCTACTCAGCTGTTTAACACAAAACCTGATGATTCTTTAGTGTCTTTCCCACAAACTAGTAATCTTAATCATGTGATACAGTCCACTGAGCTCACATGAAGCTAGGTATTTCTTTATTATATTTGCCACTAATAACAATTTTCTTAACTGATAAAACTATGTGAAAATGAACTGGATAAGGAAATTACAATTTTTCCCCAAAGTTATTTCCCATAAGGCACAGCAGGACTTCAGACCTCAATAGTCTATGTTACACATGGCTGTAGAAGAAGAACGTTATGGTTATGTTTCTGTTTCTGTCTTATGTTTTTTCACTGGTGAGACTGAGGAATTATTATTATTATTTTATTTTTTATTTTCCATTGCCATACTTTAGTACTTCAAAGGAATGTGAACACCCAAGAAGCCACGGGGCAACAGCCAGATGATCAATCATACGAGTTAAATGTTTGTGATATCAGAACTCACTGACGACTGCGTTTTCATTTCATGTCTTATGTATCAAGACTTTTTCCAAAAATGTCAACAAAAAAAAAGTGAGTGAGTGAGTGTAGAAACACTGCCAAATGGGAAACTTCAAAAATGTGTTTTAAGGGGTTTTATGGAAATGCACTTAGAGATTCCAAAAAATGCATGAAAAGAATTAATTAAAATGCATTAAAATACAGTATTTGAGCTAAATATATAATACAGTGTGACAGCTAAGCAGCCTGTTTGACCTTTAATGAAGAGTTTATTGTCATTATAATGGAGTTGGGTTAAAGTTAATACAATTTTCAAGTTTTCATAATAACCCTGATACTAACAAAACAATAATTAGCCAAAAATCTTTTCTTTTGTCTCAGGTTAACCCGTGTGTGTGTGGATAAAACCCTGTACTGGCCTGAACCTGCTGTGTAACTGCTGACTTAATCCTACAAGAGAAGCATTTATTAAGTGACTTAGAGCTTTGACAACAGAACAATAACTTCAGCAGCAATAGGGCATAATTTATGTTGTGTTGAGTGCAAAATAATTCACATAAGGTGTTTCTTAACAAAAAAACCCCTCACAAACCAAAACTTAGTACGAACTTTTTTCACACTCGATAAATACAGTATATCATCAGATCAGATCTGGGGGTTATTAATGTTTTGACATTAAATGATCTCTTTATTATAGAAGTAATAAAGTAAAAATATCCTGTGTTATCAGTCTGTCAGCAGCTGTCAAGTATGACACCATTAACAACAACAGAAAGACTTGAATCAGCTGCTTTTCTCTCTCTGCTTTGATGTACAGATATAGTTTATTAATGTGAATCAAGAATACGGTTCCCTTCAACATTCAGCTGAGGATTACTGTGTTTTGAATCAGTAATAAAAATAAAACAAAGCCCACAATGCTTTTTTTTTTTTTTTTCACACAATGAAGAAGCTGATCCACTAATCCGGTGCCACAGGTGCACAAATACCTGTGTAAGCGGAGTTAATACTGATAAAAGCTCTTGGAGGAAGAAAAAAGGAACAAGAAAAAGTTCCCACACTTTGACTGTTTTGTTTCTCTCTCTGTGTCCTTTCTCTTTTTTTTTCAATCCTGCCAAAATGTAAAGCAGTGTGCCAGCCATGAATGAAGAAATGAGGGGGGAGGGAAGAAGAATAGACTAGAGAAAAACCAACATTGACTCGTGTAACTCACCTGTTGGTGAGAGTTTTTGTTTGGTGTTCATTCAGACAGCGAGCGACTGGGCGGCCCCTCCCTGAGGCAGTGCCGGTTCCCAGGTAGAGAGAGGAGCGATGGGAGGAGAGTTCCCACCACGCTCCCTAACCGTTCTCACCGCTGCTCATTGGTCGGACATTGCCTCATCGCTGAAACATGACTCTGCTCCAGCAAAGCGGGCAGGTGTATGAGCCTGCAGGGCAGAAGAAGCTGGTAAGTGTGTGTGCCAGACACGAGGACAAAGAGTCATGTGAGGATGAGGAGGAGGAGGAGGAGGAGGAGGAGGAAAGACCGGGGTGATGAGCAAGTTTCACTCTGCTTTGTCATACCTTCAGACTTTTCTCACCTTGACTACAGACGGATGAGTAATTAAAGGAACACACCAGTTAAAGTGTCTGTAGGTTCTCATTACCCAGGTCAGCGTTCTTCATGGTGGTTCTTCTCAGTTCAGCTGGACCGGTTTGTAAAGTCCAAACCCGTCCAGCTGAACTGAGAAGAACCACCAAGAACATGTTAAAGTGTCTGTGTAGGTTGGAAACCAGGAACTTCCAAATGTGTTGATCTGAAATCTTTGCGATAAACTGAAGGAGGAAGTGTTCCTTGTTTGTTGGCAGGAGCATCTCGTTACAAATGTCTCATAAAAAGTCCCGATACATGATAGAAAATACAAGATACGTATTCTCACAGTGATGCTGCAAACATATGGTGATATATATGGCGACTGGATAGCTACAACATTGATTCACCAGTAAAACCCGTGGAGTTGGATCAATGACAGAGGATGGAAACACTCTGTTTATGTTCACTTATTGATAACGTTGCTGTAAATGTGACTTTTTCTTGAGTTTTCTCTGTTTTTGACATAATCCTCCACTTTACTCTGCGCTTTTATGAAGATCTACATGATTAGTAAAATTAAATGTCAGAAAATACCAGATTTTCACTGAAAAAAATGCTAAATAAAGAGGATAATATGACAATAAATGGTGATAAACCAATTAAGGACGGTAAACAGACACAAATGTTACACTGGGTCTTTATGGGTTAACGGAGGAAAAAACTGAAGATGTGACTGGGTAGCTTAGTGGTTTACACTGCTGACTTTGGTGCAGAAGGTTGCCAGTTCAAATCCCTGGTGGGCCCTTAGGCAAGGCCCGTTACATGCCTATACCTTGTAAGTCACTTTGGCTAAAAGCGTCAGTAAAATATAATATAATATAATGGTTATTCTGTGTTCAACTGGAGCGCTTTGTAGCAGCTGAACTGAGAAGAAACAACAAGTTAAAGTGGTATCCTCCACCAAAAGTATGTTTCTTAGAGAGCTAGCATACATATTTTCCAAAATATCAAAGGACAAATTGACACACAAGAGTTATAAAATATATAATATTAAATTTTTAGAATAATATAAAACCA
Source organism: Maxillicosta whitleyi (assembly GCA_029822895.1). Lineage (NCBI taxonomy): Eukaryota > Metazoa > Chordata > Actinopteri > Perciformes > Neosebastidae > Maxillicosta > Maxillicosta whitleyi. The sequence continues at coordinate 10,095,141 of JAPSES010000236.1, forward strand.
TTATAGAAAAATCTGAAAAGTCCCTTAATGGTTAAATTCAGTGAATTCAGTTTTTTTTTTTTAAATGAACTTTAAAATACACCTTAAAAAAAAAAGATTAATGTGTTCATGTGGTGTCAGAGGTGAAACTATGAGGCATAGGGGAGTTCCACTTTTTCAGAAATGTACGTCTGACGTGACCACACACAACCTGAACACATACGGTGCATAAGGCAGGGGGGGTTCAGTGAATGGTTTAATGTGTCAGACTCACACTCATCTATGGCAGGTTTTAGACCAAAAAGAATTACCACCAATATCAGAAATCCAAAATACACTGAAAAAAAAAATCAATATTGATGTGCACTGAAGTAGCAAAGACCTGACTGACACTTCATGATGGATTCTTTCATTCTTCAACCATCTGTTTGTGTTTAACAGCTGCTCCACCACCTGAAGGCAGGTGTACACAAACAGTTGATATTTGGCCGATACATATTCAAATGAGCCCATGAATGAAGTGATTCTAACTCTGATTGTGTTTACTTTAAATAGAGCTGGGAAAGCTGCTTGTGCTTTCTGTTTTCTGTTATTTTTCTGTGCATTTGGAGCAAACGCACTGGGAAAACCTTCATGTGATTATTCTCATATATATCGTATCACTAGTGCGTTTGACCTGTGGGGATCCACGGGTTCTAGATGTGCAACATAAGATCATTAATTACATAAATATTCACATCACACACGACACTTTTAATTGGCTTTAATTGGCTACTATGTATGTTCATGTTCAAATACCTCATGATTAGAAGTTAGAGTTAGATTTAGGGTTAGGGTTATGATTAGGTTTAGGGATAAGTTTAGGCTTAGCGTTAGGTTTAGGGTTAGGTTTCAGTTTAGGCTTAGGGTTAAGGTTATGGATATGTAAACCAGAGATCTTGTCGTAAATTGACACGCAATCAAATGGCGTTGAATGATTGAAAATATGTACGTATGGCACAAATAAGAGCTGCTGTGACAAACAATGTGATTTCATGAGCTGAGTCTCAGATGTGGTCGTTTTTATGCTGTTGTGTATTTGTGGATGCTGTTCCACATTTGTCCAGCAGTCACTGCCAAAACCTTCTGGACAGAGGAATGTGATTGTAAGAGTATTGTATTCCAAAATGACTAATATCTGCTAAAATATTGGTCCTATCAATGACCTGTTTTCACTACTGTCTTCCTTGACCAAAAACACATAAGTACACCAACAACAGGCCGTCAGCTTTGTCCTTATTTTGTGTGAATCCCCAGAAACACACACACACACACACACAGTGGCCACTTGACTTTTATAATATATATATATATCCTTTGACTCATTTTAAAGAAAGCAGAAAAAAAACTGTGGAATGAAGGCTGTCGGTCTGTAAATGTTTTTGACCAATACTATATATTTTCTGTGTTTGCAAATGCTTTTATTATTGTAAAACTGTAAAACTTTTTGGACTATTGTATTTGCTTTTTAAGTCATTTTAATTCACCTGAATATCAGAGCTGATCATAAGTACATACAGTTTTCATTCCAATGAAACACATGTACATGTATACATACAATGAATAATACAATACAATATGACACAAAAAAAAAAAAAAAAGGGAATTGCTCTTGCTTGCTTTTGGCCAGCCTTTAAATGTCGCTGCAGCTGGCCTGCACAGATGACCCCCCCTCTGGTCCTTTCCAAGGTTAGTCTTACATAGAGCAATATTTACTAAAACTGAAGATAGCATTCTTGTTTTTCCACTTAGAAAACTATGTGAGGTAACTAGGAGGTGTGAGGTTCAACAAGTCAAACATGCATTATCTGTGCTGAGGCTGGTCTTTCTGAATGGAGAACAGGTAAACCAAGATATGAGTGAACTTGCTCTGCACCTGGGAACGTCATGAACTCCCGCGCCTCTTCCTGAAGCAAATACTTATCACAGGATATCATTTCAACAGCCAACAGCGACAGCTCATTTCCTGGTGTGGGTTTCGACATGGCATGGTTCTCATGCTTTCCACAGGCATGTAACCACCTGGAGACCTGCTCGCCGTCACCTCAGCCTGACTGACAAACAGCAGCAACAGGTGGATACTTAATCACTGGCTGTCTCCACTTTCATCCCTTCAGTTGTAGTTTTTTTTTTATTATTATTTTTTAGGAGCTATTCATGTGTTTAAAAGATGAATGTGTCAGTCAGTTGTGAACAAGATTAGACAAGAAATCTTAAAAAAAACAAAAAAAACCTTTAATTATTTTAATAGTTAATCTGAAACGGTTGTTTACACAGAGACGGAGCCACCTTTAGTTTGATGGCTGCTTGGCATGTGTCACAAAAAACTTAGACTAACCTACAAAACACCAGCCAACTTTAATGATTCAATTCAAGAAAGAAGCTTCATGAGAAAATACGCTGTTTTTTTTCTCAACAACTGTTCCTTCACATAAACTTCCTTTCTTTTCTTTATGTTTGATCAATGTATTTTTAATAAATCTTTCAAACATACAAAAGACAAACACCGAGACATATATCAGAGGTATAAAATGCCACAAAACAAAAACAAACAAATATTTTAGAGTTCCACTTTGTTGCACAGCTCACATTATCCAGAGTCAGCTGTTCTACATAAGACATAAAAGGAGGCCACGCCACATTAAACGTCCCCATTAATCCATTCAATGTGTATTTAATCTTTTAAATTTTAAGGAAAAACATAAACTTCATTTCACTAGTGCCTTTGAAAACCACAGTTCTAAAAACGATGTCATATAATATACGTGCAAACATGGCAAATCATGGAAATAAAACAAAACACAAAGAAAGAGGAAACACCAGGCAGGGTTATAGCTAGCGCAAAGTACTGTCACGGCCCATTACGCTATAATTTTGGGCCGCTACGCTAATTTTCTCCCACTATGTTAAATTTTCAATACAGTGTGACGGCATTTTGACTGGATTTATTTGTCCAGTGATGCCAGATCAGCCGTGACGTAGAACCAGTGCAGACCACTGATTGGTCGGACAGTTTTCTCTGTGATTCGCCGTTTCGGATGCGGATCAGATGCGGAAGTAGACAGTTATAGTGAAACATGAATATACATGATGACAAAACAAAAATACACCATGGTCAGTCACATGGATTCAGTCTTTGGTGGCGGATGTAGAAATTCTGAAAAACACGGAAGTAACGCACCAAATCAGAGTAACAATTTTTTTTTAGCTTATTATGAGTGGGAATTATTGAAAATATGATTATGATTAATGTAGTCTGTGCATAAATGGTAGAAAGGCACCAGTGTAAGGAATCCAGGTGGATTTTCAGGGTTAAACGGGACATACGATAGTTTAAGAACTGACAATAGATATAAGAAGAACAAAACAGAACCAAGGACTGAGCCCTGTGGGATCCCACATGATATTATAATAGTTAAAACAGACTTAAAGTCTTGGTGACTTTGAATAATTAATTAAATAATTAAATAAATAAAGGTGTCTAATATTTATGATTATGTTTTAATTAGTTTATAATCACAAATTATGATTCATTGTTCATTTTTTATTAGTTTAGAATGAAACCATTTATGTCTACATTCCATGTTTCTAGAACAAACTTCTTCTTCTCTTTTTTGTTCCTCTCCAGTTAAATTTTTTTTTTTTTTTTTTTTAAATCATCCAATGAGCAAATATTCAACTGGTTGCAATCTGCCACGTTACCACTAGGTGCTACTAAGTATGTACTAAATACAAGTTTGTGTTAGAATCTGTTGGGTGGGGACCTCCCTGTTGATGCTGGAATCCTTAGTTTCCAAGCTAACAATATCTAGCGTTGGAAACAGTTATAGATGTCCAAAAGAGAAGTAATGAAGACCTCAGGAGTGAGCGTGAGAATTCTCCTGTACAAAGAAATCAATGTACAGGCAACCGAGACTGTGTTATTGTTAGTTAGAAATAGCTTCCGGCACAAAACCGACTTCAACACAAACTTCATGTGAGTACACAAGCACATGCAAATCTTTTTCACACATCCAGCCTTTACAGAAGCTGTTGTAGGAGAATTTAACCATTAAGGGGGTTGTTTATTTAGTTGAAGAGCCTTTTTTGAAAACGTGATATTTTTACTGTATATCATCGCAAAGTGCTTATCTTCACTGTTTATCTGTCATAAGGTTTAAAGAACTGGGTGTATGTACCTGCATGTGGGGGTGTGAATGAACAATTAATCCATCTGTCTATGTAAGTGTGTGTGTGTGTGTGTGTGTGTGGGAGGGCGGCTGCCTCTGGCTTCTGCCTCTGTCTGTCAATGTGTGTCGGTCTGCAGCGAGGCCGTGAGCCCGGCTGTGTGCCTGCTGGATCTGCGCGTGTGTGTCAGTGTGTGTGTGTGTGTGTGTGTGTGTCAGTGTGTGTGTGTGTGTGTGTGTGGCTGCTGACGGAACCTGTCACTATCAGGCCCACACATCTCTGGCGCTGTCTATGTTGACACACTGCCCGAGGGGGAACGAGTCTGCAGAGGTTGAGGAGAGCAGCGGTTTCCCACGGCTGCTGCTCTCAGCCTCGGCCCTGCCTCTGCATTCCAGGGCTGCCAGCGCTCTGTAAATGTTTGGACAGCCTTGAACAAATAACACACCTTGAAAGGCACAAGCACAGGCCCTCTCTGCCTCTCTGCACACCCCTTCTCTTCATCCGCCTCCTTAAGCTCACATCGCTAACACCCCCAACCCACCCAAACCACAAATCTACCTCCCTCGCAGCCACCCGCCTGGCTGCTGCCACTCTCAAACTTTCCCAGCTTCACTCTCGTGCACAAATAAACACCGGCCTACTGTGTTACCATTGTACACTTGCACACACAAGCATGTCGACACACACCTGTATATATGTAAATACACACATGCCTATTATTCCGTGACAGACGGGCTGAAGCTGTTTGAACTTTGCCGGATTATCTTTACACACAAACACAAAGCTATAGAAGAAATACATTTTTGTAGAGAAAAGTAAGTGTTTTATTTATTTATTTTTTTATATATTACAGCAGTAACATGAGAGGCACGTAATGGAGCACAGATGCATTTTGATCTACCATAAAGGTACCGTATTAGGCAGATTTGGGGAGTTTAATGCACTTACGTTTAGAATTTCTTGTGCCATTTTAATATTATAAAAGCCTTTCACAATCATGGAAAAAATTATTAGACCGCCCCTTGTTTTCGTCAGTTTCTTGTTCATTTTAATGCCTGGTACAAATAAAGGTAGATTTGGTTGGACAAATATAATAATAATAACAAAAATAGCTCATAATAGTTTAATTTCAGAGCTGATATTTATCCATTTAACATGTTTTTCTTGATAAAAACCAAAATCACTTCAGTTCTTACATCAATTTCTATGTCATTGTACTGACAAAAACAGTGATTTTATTCATCCCATGTTGTCTTTTCTGTCTGTTTTAGTCACATGACACACACAGGAGTTAGGACTTGATTGCATAACCACTGTTTTTGATGATTTTGGATGGTCCAACCATTTTTTTTCTGTGACTGTATGTAGACAAATGAGACAATTACTGTGTGTTTCTTTGTGCTCTGTGTGGCTGAATTCACAGGAGACACCAAAGTAAGACATTTTTCAGTCCTATATATAGGCGCTAAAGTCAGCTTAGGTTGAACACATGCACAAATGCAGGGAAAAATTGCTCCCAGCCCACAACCACAGAGATTAAATCCTAAAAAAAACCTGCTTCCATTGCAGCTCCACTGAACACGGTTTGCAGGGTTCACAGGTGGGAAACAGCACAGAAGCACAAGCTTTATGAAGCGTTACTGACTCCTATTGGCTGCTCTGCCGTCACATTTACAGGGGTCATATTTATATAAACCCACTTTTATTAGTCTGTGGTTCATTTATTTGTGTATTTGGACCCTAATAGTTCATAAAGTTTGAATTTGAACCCTCCAGGTGCTGCAAAGTTAGCTTTAGATTCATGGCAAAAAAAAAAAATCGAGTTTCAATTCCTGCTTAATTTGTTACATTTTATAACTAGTTACATCACATTTATACATATAAGGTCAAGACTTCTGATGAACATTTCTACAAGTATGATATAATTATTTATCAGCAGTATACCGGTTGGAGTAAAAACTGAAAATATGTCCAAACTTCGAGCCGATTACCTAAAATGTTCAGTTGTTGGTTGAACAGGACAGAGCAGCACAGTTAACAACCTGGAGGGGGCGGGGCCTGAAGTGGCTCATGTGCATTTAAAGGGCCAGCGCTGAAAAGGACCTTTCTGGTGTCATTACTCAGAAATAGTGTTGAAGATGGACCCGTGGAGATGAATTAATAAAGAATTCAGACCCCAAAAGAGCATTTACAGTTTACGTAGACCACAGGGAAATGTTTTAAAATGTATAATTCCGTTCAAAAAAGCTAAATATCACTCCTTTAAGAGAAAAACAATTTCATACGATTTGACACTGTAGTATTTCATGAGCTACAAATGACAAAAATGTCTTAATGCAGAAATATATTACCCCACAACTGCAAAGACTTTGCCTTTTGATGATTGCCGCTTATAAAACAGATATAACAAGACAAGGAAATACTTTTAACGTAGCCTTCACTTTGTGCCGTAGATTGTCTGAACATGATGGGCCAAGTCAGAGTGAAACGCCTGCAGCAACCTTGAAATACTAGATGTTCAAAGGAAATCAATTGTGTTTTTCCGGTGCCCACAAGCACTAACAACCGGCAGATGAACACAATGAAGTGTTTTATAAGTTATCCATGTAATGCCTTTAATCAAATAATCCAAAAGGTTTAGTCACAATAAGCTGCCACACCTGCAGTCCAGGAGTATAAATGAGTGTCTTCCTCTTTCTTTGTAAGACCCTGAAGGAGGCGCATGCCGACACGCGTTGGTGTGTTTTTAACTCCAGCCTAAAAGATTTAATCTGCAGGCCCTCATGAAATAAAGGCTTTTTGCATTTTTTCTAACCAAGCGAGTGCCTGGATTTTGGTCTTTTGTTTTCCTCTTGTTTTCTCTGGTTTCTCTAACACCAGCTCCTTGTGAAATAGTTATTTTCTCTTTTTGAATCCAATACGTTTGTCCATGCATCAAAGTTGAAATGTAGCCGTGATGTAATGATTCTTGTTTTACAGGCAAATAAATGACACGAGAGAATATCAATGTAATATCAGTAAAAGTTTTGCCTGTTTGATCTGATAACAAGTGTGTTATGCAGAAGATTTTATACCCACATGCACCTCCAGGAAACCTCCACACACAACTTCTCATGCGCACAAAGTGTTGACATGTTTTCCAAACCACACAACGACTTCCTGTCAAAGATGAGACATCTCTAGACATTGTTCTACTGTGAGGGTCTTCTCCACTTGTTTCCCCTTCCCCCTCTTCTCCTCCCCCCTGTCTCTACATGTCAGGTCCGGCATCAAAATGTGATTAAAAAAAAACAACCTCATAATAAAGACTGTATAATATCAAGGGTAAACTCATATACTCCATGAAGTTTCCCTTGGCAAAGCAAATTTACTCAGCTTCAAAAAGCATTCCTGGATCCAGACAGTGATCCAAATCATGTCCAAAATTTAATCATCTGTTCCTTGTCTCAGAGCAAACATTTCCTGAAAATTTCATTAGGTTTGGTCAATAATTAA
>JAPSES010000236.1:10102920-10113860 GCA_029822895.1 Maxillicosta whitleyi
CTTCCTTGTGCCATTGGCAACAAATCCTGAAAATTTCATCAAAATCCATCCATAACATTTTGAGTTATGTTGCACACAAACAGACAAACAAACAAACGCTGGCAAAAACATAACCTAATTGGCGTAAAAAAAAGATGAAACATCTCGCAGTTGGTTTATTAGCTCATCAGAGGAAAACAAAAACACTTCGATGTCACCAAACACAATAGGCTTTGTGTGCATGTGACTGTGTGAATGAAGGGTCTGTGCTACTGTGGATGACAACATCCGTGCCATTAAGACAAATGTCTGCTCCTGCTCTACATGAACAGCTCAGTCATTGGGCGTCCAGCCTGATGAGCAAAAACATGGTAATAACGAGGCTGACCCTGTATGAATTCCCACACAACCACCCACACGTGCACCCTGATGGCTGCCAGCAGCTGTGGAATCTGGAGTTCCTTGCTCATAGTAAATCCCACGTAACATAACGCAGGACAACTTCCACTGCACTCCTCAGGCAGCAGCCACTCAAACACGGCTCTGTTTTCATTGTCGGGAGGCCTCGGGGTACATATTTCTGTAATTTGGCTTTTATGCTCAGCAGTTTTGCAGCTGTGATGACATTTGGGTGTCGCCCCCCTGTTTCTCACGGTCTTGCTGCCAACGCTGCTCCGGCCGCTGGTCGTCAGCCAAGATTGAGGTCTGTGTGTCAGCCCCCACTTCTTGTGTACACATGCTCACTGAAAGAAGGTGCTTTAGGAAAAAAATGTTCCTGGCAGTTCAGTTAACCACAGTGGGCTTTTTTTTTTTTTCTCAGGGTCAGTTTTCCAAACTGTAGCTCAATGGTTTCGGGGGGAGGAAGGGTGTCAGAACTGCAGCACACTGAAGTGGTTCAATGCAGGCACAGGCCTTCCTTGTTTTTAGACTTTGAAGCTCCCTCAGGTGATTTTTTTTTGCCTTTTGTCAGCATACAACAGATAATGATGATGTTTTTATCGTTGTCTTTTCATGTTCAGCTTCTGGCAGCGTCAAGTAACTTCAAACATTTTGCCCATTGTGGTGATTAGATTACTCTTAATAGGATTATTAACCTTTACTGTGATGTTTGTTTTTTTTTTTTTCTTTTTCCAGATGTTCATTCTCATTAATTTCAGCGTTAACCTATAAAGACCCAGCGCTACTTTTATGGCTGCTACCAAATGAATTTTTCCTCTATTTTCTCTATTTAACCTTTCTTTTAAGTGATATGTATATCACCATTTATACTAATATTATCCTCTATATTTTTATTTTTTAGGTGAAAGTCAGGTATTTTCCTACATTTAATTCACTGATCATGTAGATGTTCATAAAAACTCAGATTAAAGTTGAGGATTATTATATCAAAAACAGAAGAAGAATGTTACGGAAGATGATGCTGTCTCCATGGTAACTACAAAGCCTTTTAACATCCAAATGTGTCATATCTGATGACCATGAATAAATGACAAACTCTATTTTACATATAATAGGATTATTGGATCGACAGGTATTAAACACTTTATATCAGTCAATGATTTTGGTCAAAGAGGAATGTTTGGGTTTTTATGGGTTAAAACAGCATCATGACTTTTAAAAATGAAGCCACAGGTGTTGACTTCTCTACCAAACTAATGCACTAATGACGACAGGACGTAATACTAAACATAATACTAAAAGGGATTCCCATGTATGTCTTGTTGTTTGATGTAATTTTGGTTAATTATAACTGGAAGTTAATTTCATTGCTTTGTAACATGCGCAGTGACAATAGTGACAATAATAGTGACAATAATAAACAATAATAAAGTCCTATTCTTTTCTAAAAATAAAAAAACAAAATAAAAAAAACCTCAATGACACAGCAGTGCATTTGACAGAATTTTCATATGGAACTAACCTTCATTAACAAATTGATGAAGCAGATGAAACAAATGTCAAATATAATCAATAAATATCAACTGTAAATGTTTTTCCCTGATAAACAGAGTGACTGATGTTTGGATGTGGATCCAAACCTCCATTTAGACCAAATCAGACCGACTGGACAACATGTTAGTTTAATATATATATATAATTTATTTAACCAGGTGAGCACTGAGGTTAAAACCCCTTATTAAAGACTGAAGCTGGCAGTTACTAGACAGTTACCACAAATCAACCCAACAAACCAACACCTTTTTTTAGACGACAAATGAATAAAAAAATACAATATCTTTTATAACCTCAGCCCTAACCATAAAAGACCAACCACTAATAATGCTTATCAAATTCAATTGTACACACAGAAGGCATTTTTAATGGTTAAACGCATGCGTGGTGAACAATAAATGAAATTAAATCCACCAACAGGAGGGATTTTCCACCCACAAGCATTGTTTTGAGAACAAGATGGAAGCTGTTGCGTGCTGCGTTTCTCCAAAATCATAAATTTTCTGTCATGCTTTCCTTTATACTCAGGCATTAAAATAATTTCCTGGTAGGGAGGGACCAGTGGGCAGGGAGGGAGTAGGTCTGGGTCTCATGGGAGTGATAATGGTGGGTGTTCCCCATGGCCGCCCCTGTCTCTTTTTCTCTCTCTGCTTTTTCTCAGCTGTCCTCCCGGAAACCTGGGTCCAGCTGCTGCCCATTACACCAGGAATGTATCCTTGGGTCAGATGCCAGAAGTGTGGTGGCACATTAATAACAGAGTGACCACCGGCCCGAGCAGGCCACTTGTGAGTTATTAACATGGCACACACAAATCCTTCCCATGCCCCTGTGCTCTCCTTCCCTTAACCCCCTAGTCCTGACAGCAGCTGCCGGACTCTCCGTTTCCCAGAGACACGGAGCTGGGAGTGTGTCAGCGTGTGTGTGTGGGTATGTGCGTCCGAGGGTGGGGAGTTTATGGGGTCATGGTATCTGATTAATTGGTCAGATACGCATACCAACAGTTCCTGTTTTGTCTGTCACAGCTTAGGCCGATTTGTCTAATCTTGTGACTCACTTTTTTTTCCCCTTTTAAATCTAAACAAAAATGCTAGAAACACGATCAGTTGTTCGTAAACCCAACACGCGTTGTGTGTCGTCAGTCAATCAGTCACTGTTTTGCTATTTAAGAAGCAGGATAAACAAAGTGTCAGTCAGAGTCGGTGGGAAGAAGTGTATGTTTCCGACATTTTTTGTGGTTAAACAAGCCAGTAGCTGAAATAAATGTCACTTTTGTATGTTTCTGGGAACCACAGATATAATCTCACATAATTTGTTATTGATGGCTCATTTACTCTTTTGCTGACTTTTTAGGTTTAGGGCAAAAATATTCACTTTAATTCAATTTAATTATCGCTGCTTTTGACTTTACTTTCTCGCATCTTTACTTCGTCTCGTGTCCAACCTGAACCACAAAACATTTAATTGGCGGATCTGAAATTTCTGAGAAGCAGTAAACTCTGATAAACATGTATTTTTGGTTATTTGTATTCACGGTTTATGAGAAAATGCACAATAGTCAACCTTATTCTGGCCGATTAGCTGGGTTAAAAGGACAGACAGTGGAAAAATATGAATCACAAAACTTGCAGCGTGGAAAAAAAAAAAAAAAAGAGCCTTGACATGACTGAGTGATGTGGTTGTGAAGGAAGCTAGACATTTAGAGCCACTGCCTGTGATTCACTTCCTGGATCTGAACCATCAAAGGTAACAGAAGAGCCTTTGAAATACCCAAGGAACAAAAACACCATTCAGGTTTTTAAGGCCATTTATTTAAAACGCCACACAATATGGAGGCTCCGCTGAATGTACATCACGTATGTTAACGTCCATTTATTTCCTCTGATCACCTGAATGTGAAACATGCTCGCCATTGTGTGCAGCGGGCTGATTGTCAGAATTTAAGGACTCTACTCTTGTGGCTGTGTATGAGCCCGAGAGTGTATTACAAGGCCTAAAAGCTCATGGACAGCAGTTTTTCTTTACATAATCTCTCAATATATTTAGGCATGGAGCACCTGGGCGGGTCATTTAGCCCCTAATGATATGGCCCGACAACAAAACAACCCAAAAGGTACTTGAAGAAGTTTTTTTGGAACCTGGGCCTAATTACAACACGGGACAAAAAAATCAAAACCGCCCCGCTCTTAATTGGCTTCTTTTCTTTGATGGTCCTATACATGGCCATTCAATCATGAGATAGAGGCAAACAAAACCCTTGCTCCCTCCTTGAACCAAAACACTCCTCTAATTGCTACTGCATGGTCAGCTACAGCAGTAGGTGGACGATCATATGGAGGAGGAGCTGCACTATAAGATAAACACACAATGGTTCATCAGCAAGAAAAAAAAAACAAAAAACAGAAGACGGTCGTTATTTCTATACTCCAGTGCGGCGGTATGCATACTTAAGATCCAACCTTATCTGATAAAACCTTTTTTTGTGTGTGTAGTTGCCAGGAAAGCGGCTGGTACGCTTTGTGAGAGCGATCACTTCCTTATAGAGATGTGGTGCAGTAGAAACCTCATGACCCCCCCCCCCCCCTCCTCCAATATGTGTCATTTCACATCCTTTTCTGGATGTGACGCAAAGGCCTATCAGATACTTTATAATTAAAAGGTACTTTCTCACATCATTCAATAAAGCGTTTACAGTTCATTTAGTTTTCTTTTCGAATCAGTTTCTCATACCTGACATAAAAGAAAACTAAATGAACTGTAACAATATACTATGAACTTTATTGGATTAAAGTATTTACGTATAATAATGTAAACATTGTAAGAATATAAGTAGTAAAATTAAATACTATCGCTGTACGTGGGTGGAGGTTGTAAAGAATCCACCATGATGCACTGCCATATTTCTTCTTCTTCTTTTATTATTATTGTAGGATGAGGATAATAGTTGGTATCTCCTAAGCTACAAAGCATTACTAAATAACAGTCGTAACAGGAAGGATAAAAGGGTTGTTTGGATGTTCACCTCTGGGTGTCACTAAATATTTCATCCTGAATCTTGATGCAACATAAGTTTCTTGCAGCGTCTGAGTCTGTACACACATCTGTAGGTTCTATTTGTACAGTTTAAATCAGGGGTGTCAAACATGTGGCCCGGGGGCCAAAACCGGCCCGACAAAGGGTCCAATCTGGCCCATGGGGTGAATTAATGTAATCTAAAAATTACACTGAAGATATTAACAATCAAAAATGTTCAAATGATTTTAGGTCAGACCAATAAAACGCACATCATAATAACCTATAAATAATAATAATATAAAAAAAACATCTTTTCCCTCTTTGTTTTAGTGTAAACAAAAGTTAAATTACACAAAAATGTCTCAATAGAATTCAGTACCAATATTCTACCTGTTATTAAATATTTTGTGTATTTGTAGATCCACTGTGATCTGTACGTTATAATAAACATGTGAAAATGAGAAACTGAGGACAAATAATGTAAGAAATTTTTTTTAAAATTGCACTTTTTTCTTAATAAATTTATTTTTAATCATGTTTTTAAAGGATACTTTATAGATGTAAACATTTTAATAATGCAATGTTACTTTTTTTGCACTAAAACACAGAAATTACACACATAATTGTGGAACTGATATCATTTATATATTATTATGTTATTATTTTAATGATCCGACCCCTGGTTTAGGTGAGTTTAGGAGTTTAGTGGTGTTTGAAACTGTTGTGGGAACCAGTCTGCAGCCTCTTGGTTTGTCCATGCAGCAGAAGTAGCCCCAGTAAAGTTCTGTGTCACATTCATTCTAAGTTTGTTTGCGTTGTCTTCATGTAGAAGAGTAAAGAGTGTGATTTCTGGAACGAAAGAATAAAAAATCTGCCGTAATATTAAACATGAGATGTGTTTTTCTTTTGTCGTGATATATATCCTCATATTGCACAGCCTTTCCTTCATGATGCAATAACTCATCTAGTTCTGCAAACGTTAATTATATATGCCACGCTGTGTGAATGTGGTTGCACAACAATGCACATTTAGAAGACAAACACTAGTACACCAGAAGAAGAAGAAGAAGAAGAAGAAGAAGAAGAAGAAAAGTACACCAGTCTTCAAAGGTCACTTGCATGGTAAGGTTCTGCATGTCACGGTCTCTTCCTCATCTGTCCTCAGATTCTCTCTGTGCACGCGGAAAAATGTGGTTTCTCTGCTCTCAATGGTTTAGTGTTGCTTTGGCTTCATGCGTCTGCTGTTGAGGTCATGACCCAGGACATTCACATATGTGGCATGCATGGCGGCTACATGCCAGAGCAGTGCTCGTCCAGAAAGACGGCTAACAGGACATGTGCAGACAGACGCAAACAGAGAGACGGCGAGACGTGTACGTATCAGGTGGCTGGTTTTCAGAGTCTTCCACTGGAAACTGGCAGCTATTAGTAAATGTATCATGACAGCTTTCAGCAGCTTTAATTAAAGGGGAGCCGAACGAAAGGCATTACAATAAATAGAACTGTTCTGATACTTCTGTCAGTGTGTTTCTGTGAGAAGACATGCAGTTCTCAATCACTCATTCAGCTCAGATGAATACCATTGAAACACAGATGAGTGGAAGAGCTGTTAGTGGGTATGTGTGTGTGTATGTGTGTATGTGGATCTGAAGCCACCGAGTGGGGACCCTCTTTTCACTCTCCTCCCCTTCCACGGCTGCTTCTAATCTCTGACCCCCATCAATAAGATGCATTCAGAGTCCATCAAACAGACGAGCTGTTGCACAGGCGGACGCACACCGCTGGGGGGAGAACCATGGGAAAGACTCTTAATTATCCCCCAAACCTTTTTAAAGAATATTAAGCTGCATTAGCTGACCATGAGCCTTTCTTCGCCGGGCTTTCTTCTACAGAGAGACACAGCAGCCCACTCAGCCAACAGGCCATTAAACATGACAGGTCTTTGTAATGAGACAAACTCTGAGGAGAGTGTAACTAGCAAACCCCTGCTTTAGGGAAAAGAGGCTAACAGGTTAGCTAGCCGTACGTCTGGTTTGTATCAAGTGCTCTGAGCTGGTTGAGTCACTCCTGCAGCCTCAGACCTATTAGAGGCTATTAAGCATCCCAGTGGAGGGTGAGTCTATACTGTTAGCCATAACTCTGGCACAGCCGACCTGAACAGACTCAATAGAGGCCAGAGGATCATTAGAGGTAAGATTTTCCAGCTTAAGTGATGTCATTGCTTCATTCCTGTACAACATTCTCCAAACACCTTGTAACAGCTTCACTCTGGTGGATTAAAATAAACAATATGAAACCAAAAACCCCAGGAAGTGTACAATATTTTTATAAGGTAGTTGCAACGAAAGGGAGTAGCAGAGTACATTTACAGCATTTCTGGGTGAATTAAAGTCATATTAAAAGTAAAACATGTTTCACTGTTGCACAGGGATGACAGATGGGACTGGGAGGGATCTTTACCCAGTTCACTAAACACAGACACAATAAATAAAATATAAAAAAACTCATGTATCAATAATGTAAAGCACTTTGGGTGCCTAGAAAAGTTCTATAGAAATCTAATCCATTATTATTATTACTATTATTATTATTATTAGTAGTAGTAGTAGTAGTATTAATGATAATAATAATATGATTAATAATAATAATTGAACTCACATCTGAAGGTTATACTAGTAAATCACAGATGACTGCATCTTATTTTGGAATAAAAAGGAAATTAAAACAACATTAAAACAAACATAACCTTCTAGAAATCCTTTTGAACTATATATTTTACAGTTTTTAATTTATTGTACATTGTTTAACATAAGTGGCTTAATTAATTTACATCACTATATACACTTTTGCCCATAACGTCATAATAATTTAGTTTTTAGACTCATTCCTCTTTTTTATTTCACATCAGTATTGGTGATATATTGAGTCCCAGTTACAGTTATTATTGTCACAATCATTTCATAAGAACAAGTACATATATTTTATTCCAACTGTGTACATTTCAGCTTGTCACATATGGGTTGTAAATATGTAAAAATCTGAGTTTTGTGAATAAAAAAAGCTCAATTCTCCACTTCCTGTTTGAGGAATGTTAACACATCTAAGCCACCTGACCCACACTCAGCTTCTGCTAAGGTTCATTCTTGCAAGGTTCAAGTTTTATCGCTCTATTCCGAAGCACTAGACTCACATGAGCAGTGACTTTACCTCATATAACTGCAAAACAAGGCAAGTTTATTTGTATAACACATTTCATGTACAGATCAATTCAAAGGGTTTCACATAAAACTTAAGATCATCACAATAAAGGCATAAAAAGACAAAGTTAAAATATAAAAACATAGACGTCAGCGATAAAATGTGATTTTAAAGTTCACTTAAAAGACATTATTTAAGAGTTTAAGTTGCTGTAAACACTAATATTTTCAGTCTGACTTAAATGAGCTGAGTGTTTGACCTCAGGTATTCAGGACGTTTGTTCCACAGGTGAGACTGAGCAGAACAACTGAATTCTGCTTCTCTTTGTTTGGTTCTAATTTTGGGAACACACGGTAAACCTGTCCCTGATGACCTCAGGGCTCTGGATGCTTCAGATGTGACGAACAAGTCTAGCACGGATTTGGGTTCAACTGTGGCCATGATTGGCTAATTAGGATTAACAAAAAAAAAACAAAAAAAAAAACTACTAATCCCAGTTGGCAGTCGCACTTATTGTTCTGTATATTTTCTGTACAGCTTGTATGTTTATGTCCTCTATGGTAAGTCACTGGATAAAAGCATCTGCTAAATGTAATGTAATGATTAGGACCACTGGAAAAAAAAAAAAGAAGGTCCATTATTTTCATTATTATTATCATTATTATTATTATTATTATGAGAATCCTGACTTTAAATCTCAGAATCCTAACTTTTTATTCTCAGAATTCCGACTTTTTTCACAGAATAATAAAAAACCTATAAATCGGACCTTAATTTAAACTTTTTTCCGTATATAACGCATTAATGCAGCACAGAAACACACCAACACTACTTTTCACTGGGAATTCTGGTAGAGTTAAAGAGAGGGCTTCAATATAAATGTGCTGAAAATATAATACATATTACATATATGTATAGAGATACTGATCTTTAGGCGAACCTTTATTATGTAGTAAATCCTGCACAAAAACATAAACTTTTACAGGGTTATGAATCATCCAAAACACTGTGATAATTTTACTTCACATTGACTACATTTACTTTTCATACTTTCAATACTTTTAGCTGATAAGATTAACTGAGATTAGCATTAGAAAAGCAAATTACTTTCACGGCGTAGGTTTAACACTTTTGCTTGAGTAAATAATGTGAATACTTCTTTCACCTCTGGGTAACGAATGAATGCAAGGAATTTGCTCTTTTTAGATTCTTTGCTTTAATAAAACAATCGCTTTTTTTGCTCGAACGTTCGATGAAACAATATGTGAACAGGATAATGCATTTGACCTGCCTGTATACGCATGGTATATGTTAATGGTTACATTTTATTTGGTAACTTCAGAAGGTACATTCAGTAATTTAAAGACCTGTTTAATTAAATTCCTGCAGAGTATAGTATTTCCTCATTAATTCACTCAATGCTGTGCCTTTATAGAATCACAATATGCATCAGTGAATCAGTACAATTCCCCCAGCAGCCTGCAGTAGCAAATTAAGCCCGTACTGAACTAACACTGAAAACATTTCTTGATTTTTCAGGATGTGACTTGTATTATTTTAAGTACCTGACCCTGTCATTCTCCAGGGCATGACTATTGTCCATCACATTAGCCTCATTAGGAATACTTCGGGAGCTTGGATGTAGTGAGCTATGTGTTAAGGTTGGTGTTAAGCTGCTTCGCCCTTGTTGCGCTCAGGCCTGAACTCGCCTTGTAGCTTTGAGCGACACCGGGGGATTTAGAGGGAATGGCCAAGTATTCAGTGAGGTTTCAGTCTAATTTGAGAGGTCAAGTCATCTGTGGGCCAAGGCACTTATATTTAGCAGATGAATGGAAGAAGAACAAGGGCCAGATACATAAAACTCTGCGTGGATTTGTTGAATGGCTGGAAAACCTGGAAAGGGAAGGGCCTAATGAGGTACATTGTTTGTATATATCGGGGGAAAAGAGACAGTTTGTAGCTGTGAATGACATAGTGGTTTGTGATCGGACCCAGAGACATGGGATAACATAGAAAACACAACGATCTTTGGACATAGAATCACAATCCATAATCTGAAACGCAGTGTTCTAGTTAAAAAATAGGTTTCAAATGACTTTCTGTCTGAACAGAAACTGTATTTTTGCATCATTTCTGACCAATATTATTACATTACTGAGGGTGAGAATGAACCCGCCTTCACCTGTTTGTAACTGGGATACATCCGACACCCCGACAACCCTCACCAGGACTTAAGGGTTCTCAAAATGGACGGAATGCAACTGTCAACAAGTCTGTAAAATACCAAAACTATCCTGATGAATTGGCATTTTAAGCAAATTTCAGCTGTGGATGAATGGATGTTACAGACAATAACTATACGCCACCAATTTTTGCACAGATTCCATTAGTGCTCATTGGTTCTATGTGTGATTGAAATAAATTATTCCCAAAATCTAAAAGTAAATAATAGTATGAAAGGTTCAATGTGTAAGATATCGTGGCATCTAATGGTGAAGTTTTAAAGTAACGTAAACAACAAACAAACCCTTGTCTCACCCTGATTTTTATCTTTAAGTACAAGTTTTTATATTAAATAATTGCCTTTATTGGAAACAACTGTTTTTTTAGATGCATTTTTAGCATTTTGCAGTAGGTAGTCTTTTTTTTTTTCAATAAAACTGTGAAACTCTTGTCCCCTACAGAGGACAAAAATGCATCACTGTGTCTCAGGAAGATATAATATTATCATCTAAAGGAATGTTACATTTGCTCTACATTTGCTGTACAGATCATTATTGTAGCAACATAGTAAACTC